>JAQZBX010007140.1:21307-51408 GCA_029593785.1 Cabassous unicinctus
TTGGACGTGAGGAAAGAAAAAAGGCCCCGGGATAGAGAAGAGTTGTTCACCTGATAGTCTACGGCTGGCTTTGTGGAGAGACGCAAAGCCTAGAGAGAGCCTCATAGTCTACAGCTGACCTTGTGAAGGAAACAAAGGAGCTAAGCCCGGAGAGAAACGAAGCCCCGGGAAGAGAGGAACCCAAGAAGCCTGAACCCTGGCAAACGTTGGCAGCTGTCTTGCTCCAACACGTAGCAACAGACTTTGGTGAGGGAAGAAACTTATGCTTTATGGCCTGGTAACTGTGGACTTCTACCCCAAATAAATACCCTTTATAAAGACCAACAGTTTTTTGGTATTTTGCATCAGCACCCCTTTTGGCTGACTAATACACTTGGGTATATATAGCTCTCTCTGATTCTTCTGGTGCTTCCACCTTTTAAAAAAATTTTCCTAGTCAATTCTTATCACTTCTCCAACAGAAAATAATAGTACACAGGACCCAAGGGATCATATATTATCAGTAATGTTGGTTTTGGAGCCACTCTATGAATGGTTACAATCTCTCATGGCCATGGAATTCCTGTTAGGTAACACTGGTAAACTGTTCAAGAAGATGGAGGACCAATCTTTGCCTAGGATGCTTGAATCCCTGAAAATAATATACTAACTACTATTGATTGAGAATCTATTTTGTCCTGGCCCAGTGATAACACCTTTAACAAAGTATCTCATTCAATTCTTGCAACAACAAACTTTCTGGAAAACATCCAGATCTTCAGGCTCCTCTTCTAATTCTCTTGTTATTTCCACCACATCTACAGTTACTTTCTTCACTGAAGTCTTGAGCCCCTCAAAGTCATCCATGAGGGTTGGAATCAACTTCCAAACTCCTCTTAGTGCTGATATTTGGATCTCCTCCCATGAATCATGAATGTTCTGAATGGTATCTAGAATGGTGAATTATTTTCAGGTTTTCAATGTACTTAGCAAAGATCCATCAGAGGAACTACTGTATCTCGCAGCTATGGCATTATGAAATGTATTTCTTAAATAATAAGACTTGAAAGTCATATTTTCTCCTGGATCCATGAGATGGAAAATGGAGATTGTGTTAGTAGGCATGAAAACAATTTTAATCTCATTGTACATTCCCAACAGAGCTCTTAGGTGACTAGGTTCATTATCAATGAGCAATACTATCATAATACTATGCATTATGAAGTGCAATAAAATGAGGTGTGCTTGTGCCTTCTAATAATTTTATTTTAAATTATAATTTTGGATAGATTTATCCTTTTAGGTTTTTTTTTTAATAATAAACTTCCATATCTAAAGTTTCAACATTATTTTCCTCTATATCTATTTGTAGCCTATTAACTGTGTAATATTTTTATGCACAACTTCCTAGTGTGAACTTAATTTCTTTTGAAATGGTCAGTTTTACATGCTGCTGAATGGCCACTATAGCTCTTTGGAGTCACTTCTCAATTTTCATTGTCTATGCCTAATTTGTAAGGACTCCCTCCTCTTGTTTGTATGCATTTTATTAAGTCACCTAATTTTCATTAACATTTTATTTGACTTACAACCATCGGGAAAGATTCTCTCTCCTTTCCTTTGATAGTATTTTTCTCCATTTTGACATTATGAATCCATAAAGAAACTCACATATTAAAATTATTCTTTATCCTTCTTTATTTTGGTTCAGTTGAGATTTTTATTGACAGTGGAAAAAAGTATTAGCCATTAATGTGCTATACCTTATTGGAATATTTATGATAAACCAAGATGTGAAGACATTTTAAGAATCTAAGGGATCCATCAAGTGTTACATTTGGTATTGCTCTCTAGGAACAAATCTTTTGAAATTGAAATTTGGATTCAGTGTGTGCTGATGTTGTAGCATTCACATCTGGAGTAAAATCAGAAGCTGTCTGTAAGTTCCTAAACTATATCTGGCTTGGCCAACTGAAAAGGCAAATGCCTTTTTGTGACTTAAAGATATGCTTGGAATTTTTCAAAAACCTAATATATATTGTTTTTCAGGACATTCTGTGGTGTGCCATATTTTATGGTTTTCAGAGTGGTGTAAACTTGATTTTTCATTTTACAAGTGTACATTCTACCAGTGCATATTTTTCAGATTCGTTAAAGCTTGAAACTACAGATGTTCACTTGGGCGGCTTCTCCTTAGTGAACATTTTCCTGATCCGTAGTTATTTAACTTTCTATTCCATCAGGTGTAATGCTACATTTCCCTGTGGATTTGTGCTTGCTTTTCCACTTCTCTACCTGCAAAATGAACTAATCACAGCATTCAGTTTGTTTTCCTGCATTATTACTGAATGTGTTTTACTTATACTTTGCTGGTTAAAAGGATGTTTATCCACTTTTATTTTTTTCAGGTGAGGTTAGATATTATTTGTGCTGTTCCTTAGAGCTGGCATCCAGATAAAAAGCAAAATAATTTGAAACCAATGGAAAACAAGTGTTTCTTAATTCTTATTAATTGGTTCTTCAAAAATTTTCTTCTTTGAGTTTAGTATATGATGAAAATGAATAAATTTTATTGAACGAGAGCTCGGTATTATGACATCAACCTAAGGGCAGTGCCTAGCAATTAATAGGTACTCAAAAAACATTTCAACGAGTGAACAAATGAATCATTGTAAGGGATAAAGAATGTTCACTTGATGTAAACTGCCAAAATATGCAGCTTTGACCAAGGAATTGAATTCCTAATATTGTGATCTTTGCCTAAATTGTCTGGATAAATGCTTCAATTTTTCTATATATTTTGACTATGTAAACAAAGAGACTTGGAGCATTTTAGGGTAAAAGGTAGATGGGTTAAACAAATTTAAAGCACTGAACAAGAAATATATCATCCCAGAGAAAGGTTTCTTCTATGGTTTTGGTAAATAGTTACTGATGCTTTTTAAAGGGCACATTCAGAAACATCCAAGGCAAGAAGTGAGCAATATTTATTGCCAGTCCTTCTACATGCTTGGGTACCACCTGGCACTAAGCAGCAGTCATATAGTCCTCATAGATCAGCCACAGTGGACCATTTTTTGAGTTACTAGTTTAATTCAAAAATGACATTTTAAATGGTTAAGATTAGATGGTTTTCTTAGTTCTTAGATATTACTTTTAAAGTGAAATATTTGGGGGCGTATTTCTCACTCAATATATTGTTAAGATTCATCCGTATTGCTGCATATCCCTATAGATCATTTATTTTTATCACACAGAGTTAAAAAATATATGAAGTAATTGCCAACACTTAAAAATTGGGAGAGGACAATTCACATCAAAAGCTGAAGTTCTAGCATCTATTAAACAACTGGAAGATCAAGAGCTATTTGGTCAGCATTTATGCATACAATTGACCAGAGTTAACTAGCGGCTACCCAATTTCCATGAGTCTCGTGCTTCCCAAGCCACACTTCTTCCTAATGTCCTATTATTGAGGTCTATTCTCATGATCTGAATGGAGAGTTCCTGAGTGCTATGACATATTAAAAATAACCAATTACATGCACAGCAACATTGAAGGAGTGTTCCTATTTCTCCACATCCTCTCCAGCACTTTTAGTTAGCAGTAAAAATTTGATGATGTTCTTTCATAATTTATACCAAATGTTCCACAGCAATGCAAGGAGTTGGTGGTGGGCTGATGTATGGGAATTCTGCACATTATGTATGCTTATTTTGTAAGCTCACAACTTCTCTAATAGAAAGAAAAAGTAAAAAATAAAAAATAACCAGTTAAATGACAACTAAATATACGAGAGCCACACATGAACTTACAAGGAAAGTACATCATGAAATAAGGGTTAAATTATGTGCACATTAATTCCAATTTTAAAAATATTTATCAAACTAAACACATCTATTGGTGGACCCAGTCTTGGAGCCACTGGTTCTCAATCTCTATTCTGAGAGGAAACAGCCATGGAGATGATTCTGTGGGTGCACACTTAGTATGTAGAATAAAGAACACTTCAACAGGATGCCACAAAGTAATACCTGAATAATTGCCAAATTAATATATAGGCAATTGGCATAGATTATGAATTAGGGAAACCTCTAGTGGCATAGAGTGGTTTCTGCACATAAGGTATAAGAACTAAGTCTTAAGGTAGGGGGGTAATTTATATATAGACACTTCACAAGGTCAGACTATTCAGCTGAAAATGAAATACCTGGATATTGAAATAAATAGATGATGACAGAAAGATATGAATACATGATAGATATATAAATAGATAGATGAAAATCAATTTAACTTTCTTTTTCTCCAATACCATATCCATAAATTTCAAAATAACCCTCCCTATTCTTTAGAAGGCTGTTATGAATATAATAGAACTACTTCACAGGATAGAGTCTGAGCTTCATGAACACACTCATTTAAATAAATGTGGGAGAAGTCAGCATTATTATTATTCTGATACTATCATTATAATTTCTATTTCTCTTTTTTTGACTCAGTGCCATTTCAATGATATTTGCTAATACCACTCTATTCTGCTCCATGTTCAATAGATTCATGAGATAGATTAACTGGTCAGGTTGGATGCAGAATATATGTTATATCTTCAGTTGTATTGAAAAGTCATTTTAAAATGTCACCATTATTCCTGCGTCTTTATTAAAATGATGAATTCAAACAGTAGAAGATCAGATTAAATTGATTTAGAATCCTTATTTTTGAACTAATAGTATTGTATTTTTAAACATATGATAGAATAAAATCTAAATATGATTTATTTTTTATTTTGGTTCCCTTATTGATTGACCTTGTGTCTGGCACAGTGATTAACATATAGGAGGTACTCAATAAATAGTCAGTGAATGAATGAATTAATGTGTTTGGGCTTGGCCTTTCTTTCTGTTAGATGATTATCAAAGCAACTTGATAAAACCACAGACCTTTATGGCTATAAAAAAGCATACAAATTTGTGCTATTTTTTAAAATTGAATATGTACATAAACACATATACTCACATATACAAAGTATTGTCTATAATTTCTGCATTCCCAGTTTTCAAGGAATATTAATGTAATCATAGGATAGGGAGATTAATAAGGAAAAGAAGCAGAGAATATTAAAATAAAAGTAATCCTACTAATCACACTATATTTTAAATGTTATTTTTTTGTGTTCTATATCATGGGCACATGCATTGACATTTTTCTGGACTTAAATGCATTGCTCTCAAGAGCATTTGCTTGTCCACAGTGTATTATCTCTAAAAGACACATTTCACATACCAGTAGATTATGATATTAATTCCATATACTTTCAAAAATTTGGTCTTCAAAAAGGCAATCCATACCATAGAGCAGTTGTGAACTCCAAATGTTTCTAAAGAGAAAATGATAAAGTTAAAGCAATAAAAAAATAAGGATGTGTTTTATTTTAAAATGAGACAAAGTTTTATGAGACATATTCTTTACTATTCAGTTTAAATGTATTTTATTCTCGTATATTTTAGTAGAAAGTGTCAGTTGAAAGTGATTTAAAACTTTGTGGAACTATGACTTCCTTACCATTCTTGTATCCCTTAGCTAAAATGATTTTAAATATTCCTTTATTCTGAGGACCCTGCAACAATTATTGTTTTAACAACAGAAATTGTTGATACTCCTTAGTGTTTCAGAGGTGATAGGAACAAATGAGCTCAACTCCTGAAGAGTTCAATGGTCACGGCTAAGAGTCAACTTCCCTGGATTTGCACCCTAGCTTTGCTAAACTAGTTGTGTAACTTTAGAATAATTATTTCATTTCTCTGTGCTTCAATTTCTTTATTTAAAAGGTGGATGAAAATAGCAGCGATGTCATAGGACTGTTGTATAGATTTAGTAAAATGATTCTTACATCAGTCTTAGGAAAGTGTCTAATATTTAGAATGATAATAACAATACTTCAATATATCAATTCTAATATTTTGATTAGTCCACCTTTTTTATATATCAGTAACTATTCATAGGTGAATCAACTTAACCTATATAGGCTGAAAATTTGAAGGTTATGTATCAGTCCTTTCTATAGTCAAACTATAAATTTCTGGAAATCAGAATTTGTAACATCAGTAGTGACAGAACTTAACTGTAGCACGGCAGCAGTAGGTACCACTCGAACAAAGGTACTTATCATGTAGCTGGAAGCTTTCTTCTTTAACATTACCTTCCCTCTTTCTCTAATTTCCGATTAAGTGGTATAGAGATTAGCCAGAAATTTTCAACACATGTAAATGGAACTACTCTCGTGTAACTGAAATATATTTCTGCATCATATTTATTTAGACTGAGTTACTGGTTTTGATTTTTCAGTTTTTTGTGTGTACAGGCTTTGGATCTTACACCATGAAATCCAACTTGCTTGTATTTCCAGGCTGTTTTCACCCACATGGCTTTAAGAGTATTAGAAGTATTTAGGAATTTAAGTTCCTGGAAACCAGCTTGCAGTAACAAACATATGTTATAAACATTAAGGGGAGGGGGAGACTTTATGTAATTCATTAAAATACCAATCTATGAGCATCAACTTAAAGCCCACATTAATATGACTGAAGTTGTAAAAATGATCTTGTCTCTCATTTTGCATAATCCCCAGATTTAGAGTAGCGTATAAACAATCTCAAAACTCCCACGAGTGTTCTAAATATTATAAAATGGATGCTTCGTGCCCGTTTATCAGATGCCTTACTCAATGAGGCTTTAAGTTTCAACTATGCCAAGTCACAAAAATAATTAACCTGTCAAAAAAAAAGAAAGAAAGAAAATGTAAACATGCTTTCTTTCAAAATCTGTTTCCTCTTAAATTATGACTTTTGTAAACATCATTTCACCCATGTAGCTTCCAGTTATGTTTGCCATACTTTATATAATTCTGCATAGTTTACATGCACCTCTACGTTGTCTGTAAGGTGTTGTCATTATCTACCTCACAGGAGTGCCCAGCGAACTCATCTCTCCCTAATGCTCATTTTTACCCCAGCTCAAAGGTTTCTAGCAGGACTTCTAGGTCTCCCCACCTCAAGATCATCTCACCCAGCATTTTCCAAGTCTCAAGAATCTCTGACTCTCCAAATTCTTTAATCTCAGAACTGTTCTATAAAATGGGAGGTTTCTTTATTCAAATATTAAACATGAGTAAATTGAGGTTCAGAGTGATTTGCTTAAGATTATATGGCCAATAAAGAGTAAAATTGGACAGGTATCTATGTCTTCCAGTCTTTGATGGGAACATCTATGCTGCCCAGATTCTGAAGGACTGTTGCCTCCTCTGATGTCTAACACAATCCCGTGCTTGTGGGCTGTCTCCTTTAAAATGAATTATGATTTTAATTCTCCTATTTGAAAAGTAAAGTTCAAAGTCAATAGTTTACTCAATGGAGCAGTCCATTGAATCTAGATTTGGGTTGTAAATCCTGTGTGACTGCTTGCTAGATCTGTGATCTTGGAAAATCATTTAAGCTCCCAGAGTTTACTCATTAGCCAATGAGGTTACATGAGGTAGCTACAGTTTAGTACAATGCCTGATAGTTAAGCTCAATAAACAATAGCTTTTATAAAAATGAAAATGCCTGGGGGGATAGGAATAGAAATCAGGAGCTGTGTAGGCTCTAGCCCTGGTTCCCTCTGTCACTAACTGCCATGTGACCTTCTTTCCCGGATATTGTTTTCCTCATGTGTTAAACATATGTATAGAATCATATTGCAGTATCCACCAAAGGATAAATGATTAACAGAGAGGTCCTTGGATCTAGAAAGCATTGAGGCTGGGAGCCATGGAGTTAACTTTGGAATCCCTGACCCAAGAAATGAAAAGTATAAAGAAGTATGGAATAACTGACAAAAGAAAGTGTTGTAGGGGTAACTTTGAGTCCAGGCAGAGAAGAAAGTCTAGGGATATTCTTATATCTTAGACAATATTATGAAAAAGACAAAGCATAGGGTTTAGAAGTTTGGACTCCAATTTCTCTCTAACACTAATCTGCTGTGTAGCCATAAAGATGCCATTTAAACTCTCTGAGCATTAAATGCCCTCATCTATTCTATGAAGATGTTGATCTCGAAGACATGTGACTGTGTTCCCCGGAACTAAGGTTCTATGTGTCTCTACTTTAGATTGGTGCATCCTAAAGTATGTTCCATTAAACACTTAATGTTCTACTTGATGTTCTGGGGTGATTGGGCAGAATATTCCCATTGTGAATTCTGCATATGCCACCTATACCTGAAGAACTACAATATAAATTACTTAGTAAGAGCTCTGGAAGTCCAGTACAAAAGGAAAGCTATTTACCTCTCAATTTCCAAACTTATTAGCTTCCCATTGAACTTGTAAGATACTTTTATAAATGCTGCACTAGATAATATAAGGGCTTTGAAAATCACAAACTTCCAGTCAAACGTAAGGTAGTTTCATGATCACCTCAACAACATCTTCACCACCAACACTGTAAGCATCATCATTGTCATCACTGTTATCAACATCACTGTCATCTTACATTTACAAACACCAGCTCTACATGATTCACCATGAAGTGTGACATGTAAGGTTTTAGGAAGTCACTAAGAGGCAAAATAGCTTTTGTACCCTATATATTCATTCACATGCCGGAAAACGAAATTTTCTGTTTTGGACCACAAGATTAACTCAGTGCCAGTGTAGAATTAAAGTGTTCTTAGATAATGACAGTTGAAATAGAAGACCTATATGAGCCATATTCCAGTTAAATTTCATTTCAGTGCAGAATGACTTTCACTTACTCTATTTTCACATTTCTCAGAAGAATTAAAAGAATGATATGTGTGATGTGATTTTTATTCCATAGGGGGAAAAGTATATCTTGACACTGACAGGCTTATAATTTAATAATTCAGTTTTCAAAGCACTTTCACATCCATTACTTTGATGTTGGTAACATTCATATTAAAGTATGGCAAATACTATTTTATCCATTTTATGGATGAGCAAACTAAGGAGAAAAGAAGCTAGTCATTCTTTCAAGGACACAGATAATTTTGAGTATTTAATGATCATTAATTTTTTCACTTTACGTCCTATTTTGTTTTGTTACCATTCTCTTCATTTATATTATTGTCTGTAAGAGGCATTTGTCAAAAAGCTCATTCATATGAAAGAATGAAGATTTCAAGTAATAGCCAGACCAATGTTTCTCAAGTTTTTTATGTCATATCACACATGGAAAAAAATCCCTGGGATAAAGGAATCAGCCCTGCTTATGGCTAGTGAGGAATGGGCCAAGAAAGCAGGGAGAGACCAACATCTAATGCACTTATAACTTCTCTGTTATACACACAATTGTTTGTCGTCCACCAGCGGAGAAGCTGTGAAAACCCATTTAAAGATATGATTAATTTAGCGAAAGATTAGAAGGAAACTCTATTACTTTCATTTTCATAAATTGTGGGGAGTTTTTTTTGGTATTGTCCATTACAAATTTCCTTTATTTAACATATCATCTCAACAGACACTCAAGTGCAATACTCTATTTCAGGATCTGAATTGATCTGGCAGAAAGAGAATAAAGAAATTGTACATGAAGGAAATAAATTTACACTACAAATAGATTTTTTTCTCTCTGCTAATTAAGGACATTATGTCATTAATACATTTTTGTGATTGGTTTTTCATTTACTTTTAAAACTACTTTTTCTTTCTTCTTTTAATCTCTTTTTATTTTTAAGATTCATAAATTGTTTGAGCCAGTTTTAGGAAGCCAGGAGCTGGGGTGGGACAGAAAGCATTTTTCCGAATTCCTCATACAGTATTAATCACTTTCTTCCTAAATGCATTTCACTTATTTTCCTAGAGGGAGCGGAAGAATTCATATCCTCTTTGGCTTCAAGGGTCCTCAGAGAGCTTACCATAATATCTTGCATGTAGCATCCTAATTCCATAACCAAAATCACAATTTTCTGAACACTAAATTGGACACCGACTATGAACTCTGCTCTCTTCAGGCTCTGGGAATTAAAAAAAAAATATATGTGTTTTGAGTAATACATAAATTAGTGATAAAAGCAATGACTACAATTTCAATACATTGTAATTAAGGTAAAGGCCTAAATTTTTCAAAGCATCAGTTATTCACTTTTGATGGGAAAGTAGCTAGGCAGGAAATGATTCATGAAACAAAAATTCTGACATTCTTGAAAGATTCTTACATGGTCAATTTGTAGCTATGTGGTGATCTGGGGCATAGAAAAAATGGTTATTTCTAGTATAAGGAACTGCATGATCTAAAAGGTATGAAAGAGTATAAGCATTTGTGAAGATCTGGGATAAAGAAGTTATGTACAAATGGGGTGCAAAGCAGGAAGTTGGTGGAATGTGAGACTATAAAATTATTTTTTTAAAAGAGTCAAGATCGGAAAGGGTTTTGCATTTCACACTGAAGGCAGTAGTGTGGCTTTTCATGTTTGCGCCCCTGGCTTTTAGAGGTTGCATAGTTGAATGTGAGTATTGCTTGACATTTTCGAGAATATATAATAAGTGACCCTAGGCACTCTCAATATCCTTCTCTATAATATTTTTAAAAGGTAATAATAATTGATAATCCATCTCTAGCAAAGCCAGAGAACATAAGAAGAAAATATCAGAGGCTATGTTTTTTTTTCTGACATGCTTAGAATATGTATGGTTCAATTAAATGAAATTATTGCAAATATAATATATGTCTCTTATTGAAATCTCAAATAAAATCGAGGTTATTAGATTAAAAATTGAATATCTTCCTTCACTCATCACTCATCATCCCTCTATTTATCTTTCAAAAAATAATCCACCATTGAGAGTTTGTATATGTATTTCTAGGTCCATTTCTATGCATTTCTAAATATAAATCTTAACTATAAATGGAATCATTATATATGCATTTCCTGAAATTTGCATCTTTTCACTTAAAAATTCATCATAAGCAACTTTCCCCTTCAGTGTACATAGATTTACCTCCCTTAGCTTGGATTTACTATAATTTATTATGAAATCCCCTTGTCTTAAAATTTTGCAAACCCATTAAACCAGACTTAATTTTCTAATTTCACATGGATCTATGAAACTTCTTCAAGTATCTAATTATTCCATGGACTTACATTAGGGTTCTCTATAACATATCCTACTGGTAAGGGCTTTAAGTCTGCTTCAAAACAAAGGTTTCTTCCTGAGATTACCATATGACTTATTTAGAAGCTAAATTCTCAGATGGTAGTAAGCACTTTTGACTAAGACAGTGAATATTTTCCATGGACTCCATCATTATAGGATTTATCTAGATCAGAAGTTCTCAAGCTGTGTTGTGTGAAATAGTAATGTATCATAATGGGTGTTCAGCAAAAAGAAATGTCTTTGTTAAAATAATTCAGTACTACCCCATTCCCCTTAGATATTTAGGGTGCACTGCCTCATATTAAAGGTCTTAAAAGAGCAGTAAATAAGTTTATTTACCTCTGTCTAATCTAGCGTTTCTCAATCTGAATGCCAAACCCTTTTTTCAGTAATATTTATATCTCAAATACTTGTATTCACACTTTGAGAACCACTAATCTAGATCTAGATTAACTCATCTAGATTAACATTAAAAATGGTGAGCACTGACAAGCTAAATTCTAAATCTTATAAAATAATAAAGCTAGAAATCTCATTAAAAACAATTGTGAGGTTGTGGTAAGGACTAAATGAGATCACAGATGTAAAATTTAACATGGTGTCAGCAAGGAGCAAATGTTCAATAAATGCTGAGTCATTACTGTTATTAGTTCTAGCCTTCTAATCATCTCATTGATTCATTTATTAATTAGACTCTGTAGAAAATATTTATCAGTAACCCACAATTTACCAGATACTTGAGAAAAAAAAATCATTTTCTCTGCTCCGGAGAAGCTCCCTGTCTAATGTAAGAGATTGTCATGTATTCTATTAAAACTGAAGGTGAAATAACTGCTATGATTGAAGAAGACTGAAAAAGGTGAGACTGGAAGATGGAAGAATCTTACTCTAGTGGAGGCAGAGAAAAGGAGGAGAGAAATTTCCAGAGGGATGACATTTGAACTAATTATGATGGATATATAGAGTTTTTCAAAGCAATAGAGGAATATCTTCTACAAAAGTATTAAGGAAAATTTTAAATTTACCAACAGGAATGCATTGAATAATTACTAGGTGCCTACCTTGGGATGTGGAAGGTACAGAACTTTGTGCATACCAAGAGGTTGCTGAGTAAATTAGGGGCCAAATTCAGTTATACAAATGAACACACACTTATACTTTGGACTTGAAACTGATAATTAGCAATAACTTCACCAATTACTGTCTCTATCTATCTTCTCAATTTGAGTCTTGAAATTTTAGAATTGAAAAATTCCTTAAAATTCATCTAGTCCAAACTTGTATGTTACAAATAAATTAAGACACAGAGTGATTAAATAACTAAAATCATAATATGACTTGATGCTGAACCAGAATTGAAGTTCACTTTTCTATCTACATTGACTCCATCTTCTCAATTAACACCTATTGGTTTATTTCCATGGACCTAAAAATATTTTCTTTAAACATGTATTGTAGAGTGTCTTTGTTTCTCTCAGTAGTTCTTTCTACTTACTTTGGGTGAATTTCTGTTGGACATCGGGGTTTGTAATTTCCAAGGTCATTTGCTACAGGGGAAGAGAAGTGTTGCAGTGCAGGGATTGGGAAGGAAAAGGTTTTGATGCTGGTTAACGAGGGAACACTTAGAAGGAAATATGTAGAACCCAATTGCTTTTTTAAACTTTTCTCAAAATAGTTCTCAGAATATAAGAACAGAAGAGAGCAAAGAAGAAGAGCAAAGCATTAGGAAGCTAAAAATGGTATAAAAAGGCCAGATAATGAAAAATTTGCATGCCTTCCTATAGAGTTGAATTTGGACTTTATTTTGTAATACTGAGTAATTATTGGAGATTTTAAAGCAGGATATAATATGGTCATGTTTGTGTTTTAGAAAAATTCTCTCTCTTTCTCTCTCTCTCTCCTCTCAGCAGTGTTGGATTGACCAAGGAAAATTAAGCACCTCCAAAATAAAGTTTTAAACCTCAAAAACATAAATTTTCTTGACCAAGCTATCAAAACTCAAAGTGGTAGATTCAAGATAAGAAAGATCTCCTTAGCTACAATACCCATCTCCACTCCACTATGTTTCCTGTGTTCCTGGTTTTCAGTAAAATAAAACCCAGAAGCCATGATTTGACCTGCAATATATCTGAATCTGCAGAATAAGAGCCCTTGTTATGCTAGCCATTCACTTCAGTAACCTAATAGTCTGTAGCCTTCAAATTCTTGTAACTTATCTACTAGGAAGTACCTTAGAGCTGGGGGAATTCAAGTTCAACATGAATGATACCTTTAGAGTCAACTGGGTAGCCTTGCATGTGCCCTACAGTTGGTAAAACATAGAGGGTTCAGGCCAAGCACATATGCTCATTATTTCTGCTGCTTCAGAGCAGTGACTAGTGACAGCATTTGAAAGAACAAAACCAGTGAGTTCTGTCTGAGAGCCACTTGACCTTTTCAACTCTACTTGACCTGCACTCTGTCCAAAGGTCCTAAGTGGAATGAATGTGCCTGAGAGTGCTATTGTCTACAGCAACATTCTATTTTGAGATCACTGGCCAGACACATTTCCACCCAATAGGATGACCTGTGCTTTGTGTGAAACTCCTATGCGCAGAGCACGGTGCAACATAGCCACATTGGTCCACATTTGTATTCTAGACAGGTTGGCAAGTATATGAAATTAACAAATGTAATCAGCAATTGGGCTTGAGCTTCAAGTAACCTTGGAAATTAAGTCTAAGGTAGACTCTCAGCACAGGAAAAGAAAAATAAATAAATCTTTGCTCCATAGCTATGGGAATAAAATTTAGTCCTGAATAGATTCATTTCTGCATGTTCAAATCTCCAATCCTCACCACTGAATTTTTCGAATATAAACAACTAGTTTTCATTTTCAAACTCCTACACCTCCAGGATCTTACACAAAGAGAACGGCACACCCACATATTAAATCACCCATCATTTAAGGTACATAGGAGTTTATGGGGACAAACCATAAACTAGAGCATACAACCAGAACATATGCTTTAATTTCTTTACTTTGCAGAGCTGAGCCTACATGAGCATATAAATATGAGAAACTGAACTCTTCTTTCAATTGTTTTTCTCGTCTTTAAATTAAACAGACTCTCTGCTTCTAATTTATGCCTACACTCTCCTCCATCTATTCTTTTACCCTGTTTCATAAATATGGAAAATTTTCCCATATTTCATAAGTAAAGACTTCTCCATCTCCTCTTTGAAATCCTTTCACTGTAGCCTGGCTCTTGATCATCCTGCCTTGAAAAACCCTGTGAAACTAAGGAAATAAATGAAAGAAAAAAATGAGTAAATATATTTCTCAGGTCAAGACATAATGCCCATTTTCAATTTCTGTAAAAATGTGGTAAGTTGTTTAATGCCATCTGTATCTAAGTATGTTTCCCCTTGTAGGAGGTAAGCTCCTTGAGAGCATTTTTCCCCCTAAAGTTTTAATTCATTTTGAAGACTGGCTTTCTGTATTTTCTGTAAAAGGCTGCACATGCAGAACAGGCTTAATAACCATAAAATAAAAATAGCAGGGTCACAGAAAGGAAACGTAACCTTGTCTGCCTTCTTTCTTGCTTTTACTGAAAGAAAGGTTGTGCCCTCTGTTAGCTGAAAATCCACCAGGATCCCTTAGTCTTTTATTATCTTCTACCTAGAGGGGGAGATTATTTTTTTTCCATCTCTCTGATGACATTTTCAAAATGATTCTTGTTCTATAATAACCTCTTCAGGGAGAAGGAAAGAATGCAATTTACCATATCCCCATGATCATTATGTGGCAAATTTGCCCTTCAGATTTAACAATGACATTATTTTTTAGCCAAAACCTAGAGCTAGTCCTCCTGAAGCTATGATCATTTGTTCTGGCTTCTCCCTCACATGGAAAATCATCCTTTAGCCTTGGTTATTTTATTGGTTTTAAATAACAGATTTACTTTTCTTATGACTGGATCCAACATGACGAGTGACCCTGATAGCTTTGGTAGTCAAAGATGTACAAAGACAATCTGTTTCAGCTGCATGTTATTTAAACATAAAGGAAGAAAATACATACATGCATGAATACATGCATACATACTTACTTAAATTCATTTTACCTTCTGCAAATGAAATAAAGAGAAAGTTTTCCAAAATGATAAGCATATATACAAATATCCTCTGATATTTTAGCACAAATTGGAACCAACAAATATGAAGATGAAGATGGCAAATGCAGCAGTCAAGAATTTAGGTAGAAGGTAAGTGGAAACTTTGATGCGTAATTCATATCAAATTCACTAAGCAGAAGGCTATTTGGTGTGAATTTCAACTTGTCAGGATCATAACCGACAATCCCATAGCCACGGATAGAAAGCCATTTGCAGGTTTTGAAGATGAAAACCATTGCCGACAGCCAGAAAAAGATAGCTACCTGAGTAGACAGAACATGGGGATTTGTTACTAGAGAAATATAGTAGATTGACAGTTGAGTGCCCATGAGGCCAGTGTGGTAGTCAAGGATTTCTGCATGGGAGTTGGTCAATGCTGAGTTTGGAGTCAAGTGGCCATTTTGTTTTGTTTTGTTTGCAATCTTGCCTTAAAGTCTCTTCCATGGTTTTTAGAAAAATGCTCTCCCCAGCCTCTACATTCTTACAGGGCTTTTTTTCACCCTCTTGTCTCCTAGAATCACTTTACACTTTTTATTCCAACCTGTTATAAATTTCTGTTTTTTATTTTTTGGAATTTTCTACAATGATTCCTGTCCATGCATTCCCACTGTCATTAAGAAATTCATGCTTCCATGCCTCATTCATAGGTTGCTCTCATAGCCAGAATTCATCTTATCCATTCTGCCCATTGCTGCCATATTAATCTTCCTATGAGACTGTACTAGTCATAGTTTGAAGCTCAAGAACCTGCAGTTATTCCCTAATGCATCATATATTAACCAATGCTTCTGTTGGATTTTAGACCTTCTATGACTATATCCTATGTACTTCAGTTTGCCTTCTCACCCACATACTTCTGGCTTTACTTAAACCTTTCATGAATCATCATCATTTTTGTTCTATTAGTAGGTATCATTTGTTGAACATTAGCCAATTCAAATATATTTCTTGTTTGAAGATTTTGTGGACACCCCAAAATCCTGTTCTCATAGCTATTCCATTCCTGTGCATGTAAACCTATTGTATGCAGGACCATTTGGTTAGATTCAGTCAAGGGAACTTCTGATTAGATCACTTTAGATTAGATCATTTCAGTTAGGGCCCTTGATTAGATTTCAGAATTCAGGATAAGTCCTAATCCTTTTATTGCAGTCTTATATAAATGGAACACAGAAAGAGAGTTCCCATTTTTTTTTTTACCTTGCCATGTGAGAGAGGACTCCAGGATCACTTACGGTTACAGAAAGAAAAACTCCAAGAGTCTGAGAGGAGCCCAGGGGGCTGGAATCAGTGTGGCAGCCCTAAGCTGAAGAGATGAGGCCTAGGGAGAGACAAGCCACATGCCTGATCGTGCACAGCTGAGCATGGGGAGAAAGTGAGCCAGGAGGAGAAGGCAGAGACTGGCCACTATTTTCCCATGTGTCCAGGACCTTTAGCAGTTGACTTTTGATGAGACAGCATCTCTGATGATGCCTTGATTCGAACATTTTCACAGCCTCAGAACTCTAAGATTTTACCCTAAAAATTCCCTTTATAAAAGTCAACCCATTTCTGGTATTTTTGCATTGGCAGCCTTTAGCAAACTAAAACAGGGTTCTTTTTCTGGAAAAGTTTAAGCTAAAGTTTGAAGGATGAGCAGGAAAAAGGAACAGCATGTACAAAAAGCCTGAATCAAGAAAGAGCTGGTATATTTGAAGAACTTAAAAAGTACAGTCTAGTTGAAGAACATTGAATGGGAGTGGCAAGTGGCATGGATGAAACTGTAGAAATACTCAAGGGCTAGATATATAATGTGGAATCATAGGGGTCAAGATTTTTTAAATCTTTTTTGTGAGATCAATGAGTAACCATTAAAGGGTTTAAAAAAGAGGTTTGATTTAAGTAGATTCTCAATTTTAAAATAACTTGTTGATGACTGTATAGAGAATACTTTGGATGAAGAAAGACAAGTAAGAGTCATTCAACAGTTCAGGCTGGGGGAAACATTGGCTTGTACTAGGGTGCTTGGAGGAAGGATAAAAAGTTGAGGTTTGATTTAAAATATATTTAAAAGGAAGTGGTGAAAAGACAATGATTGATTAGACATGGGGTATGGTCAATTGAATAGAGTACCCCAATTTATAGATGTTAATCTTAATATACATTTCTGTGGGTGTGAATCCATTGGAAATAGGATCTCGTCAAGATGTTATTTTTTTGTTAAGGTGTGGCCAATTGAAACCAGGTAAGCCTTAATCCAAATTGCTGGAATCTTTTATAAGCAGAAGAAATTCACACATAGTAAGAGAAAGCCAGAAGCTGGAAATCAAAGGAACACCAAAGAAAAGGGAGAGGGCATCACAAGTGATGCAAGGAAGGCAAGTAAGCCAAGGTGCCCCGAAGATCACCAGCAGCCATCACCTGAATATTATGGACTTTGAGGAGAAAGCATTACCTCACTGATATCTTGATTTTTTAATTTTCCTAGCCTCAAAATTGTGAACCAATAAATTCCTGTTAAGCCAACCCATTGTGTGACATTTGTCATAGCAGCCAGGAAAAGTAAGTAAGGCACTGAGGAGGAAGGAAAGAATATCAAAGATGATTCCTAACTGTTCTGAATAAGTAGAATAGTGATGTCATTTACTAAGACAGAAGAAAGGAGAGGAGGAGAGAGTTGGGGCAGGATGTGGTATGATACAGGGAGTTTAGATATGGACATATTCCCCTTAAGGTGCTGGTGAGATGGTCAAGTGAAGATATTGAATAGGCTCTTGCATATTCCAGTTTGGAACTCAGAAGAAGTTCAAAGATTGAAATATCACCTAGGGAGTTGTCAGAATATACATCATGTCATGGTTGTCATGACAAAAGTACATGTCATGGCTCTATGGGAGACTGCATAGAAAGAGAGCATGCACTGATAAAAGAAGCAGACTAAGGCCCAACACTAAGCCCCAAAAGACATCAAGAAGTATCCAAAGCAATGGGAGCAAAATTTTAAGACTGTGGAGTCCTATGCCATCATGAATGAGTATGTTTCAAGTAGACGTCAAAAACTACTGTGAGGTCAAATAATGTGCAGAAGACAATGCTCATTGGATTTGACAACACAGAGGTCCTAGTTTGAAGCAGATGCTGTGCCAGGTGATTTACACTTATTGTTAATTCTCACAATGCAGTAGGTATTATTGTCATGCTGCAGACGAAGAAACAGACTCAGAGTACAAGGTCACACATTACCAAGGGGTTGGGGGAAATCAGGACTGCAAACCCAGGCCTATGATTCTTCAGAGATGGGGCCCTCTCTTGATACCCTGCTGCTTAACCGCACACCACCTCTCCCTTCCCTGAACTGGTTTGTTATTGTTGCTCTTTGTTCATTTGTTTGTTTGTTCTGGCACTAAAGTCCAGGCCACACAACTAGATTCTGACTTATTCTTTTATTGCCATAGGTGTGGTAGCCTGGTCTCTCCCACTAGATTTATGAGTTCTTTGAGGGCAAGCACTAGAGCATAGTGTAAGGGAAAGAAAATCAGTTTTGCGCCCCAATGAACCTGGGTCATAGTTGAAAAATTATAATGTCTGTGCAGTGTCTAGTGGAGTGACAGGTATACTGATGAGCCAAGTGTTGAATGGATATGACTTTTATTATTTCTTTGCATCGCTTTCAGGCCCAATGTGCTGCACATAATAAGATTAAATAAATATTTGTCAGGTTTTAATTCTTAGAATATTTTAAGTGATAGTAAATTTTCATCCATTAATTGTAGCCATCATAATTGTTAATATAGTTTAAGAGTAAATCCACTCCTAATAATGAGAACTTGCCTTACTGAGAAAAGGAAAGAAAATATGATAAAAACACATTGGAAAACTAGACCCCTGAAAATCATGAGCTTCTTGAGGACAAACACTGTGATTTCTCTAAGTTTTCATTCCACTGTACCTACTCTAGTGCCATGCATGTGGTATTTATACAGTATTTATTAAAAAAAAAAAAAATTTGATGTTGATGATGAGAAGATTTCTTGGCCTCCAAAGAAATCTTTGAATGCTTTCTTTTCTAAATGATAAAACGTCATTTGCTAGGATGGCAGTCTAACTTCCTATCTAATGCTCTACATATAGGTATATACATATAGGTATATATAGCTTATATGCATACATAAAAGGTTATCTCATTTTCTTTTCCAAAAATGTCATGGGAACAATATCATTTCAGAGGTCATGTTTGACACATGAAAAAGCTATAAATGTTTTATAAGACCAAAAACAAGGCTAATAAATAGTTTTACCATCATGATACATCAAGCTTAGTATATTGAGGTATTGTTTGAGAAATCTTATCTAAATGGCTCAGTCATACCCATGTATGTGAAAATTTGATGGGACCAAATAATGTAGACATTCAAAAACTTCTAAATTGCCTGCCCCACCTCCCCTCAAAACTTTACAAGTATAGCAATAACTTCATGATTCAAGTGTATGTTCAATTTCTATTATTTAGGCATTATAAAAACATAATAATTTAAAACTTCATGATTCTGTTTTATCTTTCTGCTCTTTTCTGGAGGATTTGTTGACTTATAATAGCTCTTTATTTGGGGAGAGTTACAGTAGCACATGCACCTTTTGAATCATATGTAGGGCCATGAAACAATAATTCCCTCCCTTACCCTATGCTCCTGCCAAACTGGCCTCTTCAACATTCTCAAACATGGCACTTCTACTAACAACCTCCTCTGGAATGTCACCCTACCCGTGTACCCTGCTGTGGAAATTCCACTCCTTTCAAAGCTCAATTCCAATACTATCCTCTCAAAGAATATATACATAACAGGTACTCAGTAAAGGCTTGAGTTGAGTTTCATAGCAGCCAGCAGTTTTTTCCCGATCTTAATATATCATGTGCTATTAAGAATACAATAAAAATCAGGTCCATTTAAGATCTCCTTCTAGAACTTGAGTGAATTTGTGTAAACTGCAAGTTATTCCAGGGGTTACAAGCACAAAGGTTTACAGTGGCCAGGCAGTTAAAGTAAATGAATATTGCAGTCCTGATAGTTGGAATATAATATAGGGTATATAGGGAAGAACATGGTAAATCTAGAGAGCACATGCTTATGTAAAGAGGCAGACCCTGCTTAGTGGAGGTGATTTTTGCTAGACTTTGTTCTGTCATTTTATCAATGCCTAGAAAATTCCTAGCACATAGTAGAACCTCAATAAATGTTTGTTTAATGATTGAATGTCTGGCTACTGACTGAATGAATGAATGCTAAATGAGAGGTCATTGCCTCCAAATCTTCTAATTACTCAATAAAAAAGAGAAATCAAAATTTTATTGGAAACATCCTGAATTTTTTAAATTTTGATGACTTAATTTTAACCCATTAAAATAAGAAGTCTGTTCTGATCAAGTACATCTACATACCAAGCTTGGCCTGAGAGCTGGCAGTTTACTATCCATCCTATATTCTTTCTTTAAGAAGGAATTCATTTCTAATAATTTTGTAAAGGGTAATAACTCAAATTTTACTTTCAGCTTCTTTCAGGCTGGATTCATGGAAAAATAGTAAAATAATAATAGAAAAGATAATGTGTAAGATAGATAGGAATTATATTTAACATTTTTCTGACCTGTTTTCATTTGGATTCTTACTTGCTCTTTTCAGCAGCTTGGTTAAAAGGAAAGAAAGTAGCTATCACCTCCATTTTCCTGCTTTTGTATACATTCAGCCTCTTCACTCCTGTTCTGATTGAATGGTGATTATTTATTGACCCATTTTAAAAGCAGCCCCAAAGTCCATGTAGTTCTGGTCTTTGAACATTTAGTCACAGCAACTGTGCTCAGAGAACCCATAGTGCAGTGCTTTTACCTGCTCAGTTGGTGGCTTGTAACTTGTCCATTTTGGGATGAGCTATTTCAGTGGGCTTCATAAAGGAACCACCTGCCTGGACATTCAGGAAGGCTGGCTTCTTTAGATATGGCACTGCATAAAGCAACCTGAAAAGAACATCATAAAGCATGTCCTGATTGTTGCCTTCCTCACTGCTTCATCTGGCAAATATGTCTGACTGCCAAACAGAGCAGGCCAGGAAATCAAAATAGAAACATGAAACAAAGGAAATTAGAGAAACGGACAAGTTTCCTTTCAGAAAAATTCCTCGTACTGTGATGAACAAGAGAATGCTTCATCATTTTGAGGTCGAAGCTCAGACGTTTTAGGTAACAATCTTCAATTAAAACTTAGAAGATCATAAATTTCAAAAAAAAAAAACCCCAAAAAAAAACCTGTGGAAACATGTATGGTTATCTTGTAGTCAAATCTGAGATTAAGAGACCTAAAACAAGCAGATAAATATCATATGAATGTGGATGTTTTTCCACTTCTTTGTGAGCCCTCATTTGGTTTGAGAAACCAGAGCCTGCCAGGGAAATATTCTGTCATGTACCTTCAAGACAGAGATGTTAGGCCCAAACAATCACATTTTTGGTTCAGATTTTAAAGGGGTAGGAATCCCAGACATCTGATATGGAATTCAACACACTACCTGCTCCTCCTGCTTCCCCTACCACATACACACTCATATGCACATACAGATTCATTAATTCTATTGTGTCTAATAAAACATGTGAAGCAGGCCTGAAAATATCTATAGGCCATAATTCAGTGGCTTTTCCTAAATTCACTAAATGTGAATTTATTAAGTCAAGGTGCACGTGACATTTGGGTTATGAAAAGGGCTAGTAAAGTTCTTTAAAAACTTGGACTTTTTCAAATTTGTATTGGCCAGACTTCAGTTGTACTGCTGATTGGGAAGCCCAATCAACAAGAGTATAGCTTTATCCTTGAGACTGGGTCAGGGAACTAAATAAGTCCATACCACTATATATGTAAAGAACAATTTATGTTTAAAAATAATTTTTTATAATTCATGAAAAGATAAAGTAATATGCTTTATAAAATAAGATATGTGAATATAATAAGGCAAGAGAGTTGCAGTGGATTCTAAGTATAATTTTTCATTGTCTTGCTCTAACACATTTGCTATGCAAAGATCGTGTTTAATTTTACAAGTAAATAATGGCTTTAGGTTTATTACTGATAGGGCTATATTGGTCATTGAGTCCACATTTTTCTTGTAACCACCAGCATCCATAGGACCGCGTCTATTGCTAGTTTGCAGAAAACAGTCCCAGCCCACATCAGCACAGAGATTGAACATCTGGGCAGATGGCAGATGCTGCTCTCCTGTGATCAAATCACTGTGTTGCAGGCCCAGCCACATGTCCCTAAACCTTTCCCCAGTTTCTAAATCTAAATCTGTCCCTTGCCTGGCAGTCTCAACACTTTAGGATTTTTTTTAAATTTTATTTTTAAAGAAGCTTTAGATTATATAAATGTTACATAAAAAAATATAGGGGATTCCCATATACCCCCACTCTCTCCCCCTCCTACACTGTCCCCCATTAACAACATCTTTCATTAGTGTGGTACATTTGTTACAACTGATGAACACATTTGGGAGCATTTCTACTACCCATGGTCTATAGTTTTCATTATGGCTTTGCACCACACAATTTTACAGGTTTTGACAAAACGTATAATGGCCTGTATCCGTCATTGAAATATCATGCAGAACAACTCCAATGTCCCCAAAATGGTCCATGTTACACCTATTCTTCCGTTTCCCTCCTCTCAGAACCTCTAGTGACCACTGTCCTTACATCAATGTTGCAAGTTCTTCTACTGCTAGAATAATAATGTCTACTTTAGCACATATTTGCATTCCCCCCTTATGTTTGTTCATTCCTCAATCTTGAGGGTTTTTGTGTTGTGATGTCCACTCTGCCTCCAATTTAGAGGAGGCTTAGATTCCATGAGGCAGATGGATGCAACCGTCTTGCTTGCAGTTGTAGATACCCTCTTTTTTTTTCAGATGGACGTTGTCCATCATCAGTTTTTAGTTAGTTGTCCTGGGTGAGTCTGATGAACTGGAGAGTCGGTGTTGGCTGCAACTCTGCTGAGATTCAGGGCTCAACCAGCACATGAACAGCCTGATGATTTAAGTCTCTGGGATATATATTTAACAAGTATATTGCTAATTATAGGTTCAAATAAAAAGGGCAGAAGAACCATTTGTAAGAAAATTATAAATGAGTCTAACTCTGATACAATGGGGAGATAGACTATCATATATTCCAAGGTAAGATCCAACGATGAGGTGCTGATTTTTTGGGATTGTCTGCCCTGCCTATAGTGTCTAGATGTCTCTAGAGCCCTCAGGAGCATCCCTGCTTGAGACACTGTTTACTGTGGCAGTCAGTGAGATCCTCCTGAGATGTGCATAAGCATAACTTCTGGAATGACCTCCCATCCCACTTTGAAATCTCTTAGCCAAAAAATTGATTTGTATTTAGTATTTCCCCCTTTTGGTCAAGGTCTTTTTTCAAATTCATCAGTAGTTGGCACTTGGTAATAATCCCTTGGTACTAAGGAGGCTCATCCCCAGGAAACATGTCCAATGCTGGGGGGAAGGCAGTGAGCTTATATGCTGAGTTTGGCTCAGAGAAAGACCACATTTGAGCAACAAGGAGGCTTCCAGGAGGCAACTCTAAGGCAATATATATTACAAAGCTAAGTTTCAATTTCACAAGAACAAGATTCGTAAGTACAATCATCAATATCAAAGGCCTGGCATACTGGTCTGTCCTCCTTCATTAGGCACAACCCATGTACTCTAGAGATTCTTGCACTCTATTAGAGAATGTAGCAGGACTTCTCAGGATGGGAATTCAATACTCCATCAGTTATTGTGTGGGTATCCACCCACAGAGACAGTACCCCATGACCACATAAATACGTTCATATCCCATAGAGGCATGCCCCAGGTGCGTCCCTCCCCAAACATGCCGTTACCACCAACACCCGGCACCAGTGATCCTCCCCTGCCACAGTTGGAACCCTACTGCAATCCAAAATCTCCCCCAAAACAATACTTTTTGCAGAGTGCCTTTATCACTTACAGATCTGTTATCTTTTGTGTATATTAGGACTAGAAATAAATATAATGAAAATAAATAAATAAATGCATTCAGGTCTTTATTCCACCTGGTTTGAGGGCCTATGATATGTTAGATATGCAGGAGTTGCAAAGATAAAGAAATAGCTGGGTGATAGAGGGTGGGGAGGAACATGGGGAGGGGGTGCCAGACAGCAAGAATAAAGGCAAAGGGACATGACAGTGTATTAGAGATTCACAAGCATTCATTATAGCAGAAGAATAGGGTAGGAGGGGAAGAGAGGCGAGAAAAGAGAATAAAAAGTGGGCTTAGATATTGATTTTTATACTGAAAGCCTAGAGCATGCAGATCCTCCTTCAGATGATAGTCGAGAATACCTATTCTAAAAGTACTTGCTAGCAATTGTGCTTTTGTAGTGCCTGGCATTCAGTTTCTGCCAACGGCTCACTGAGACAACATTCAAACAAAATTGCCATGGGGACACAGGCATAGGTTTGAAAGATCTTCCTGTGATTCTCATTCATCATACCCCCTTTCTAAGGGGAGCAAAGTAGTATAATGGATATATTAATCATTTGTTCATTAAGCTTCATCTTCACATGAAGCCAGGTCACCAGGAAATGTTTAAGCATCACCATGTTCTTTGAGTCCTCAGGCAGACAGCATGATATCTTTGCCTTTTGCCAAGACTAATTTAAGAAGCAATCATACTTGGGAACATCTATGCAATGTTCAAATAACAAAGGTATTGTCTATTACATTTTTGTCCAAATGATTTATGTAGAAGTCTTCACACCATACTCTCATCAGTGCTCTGGTTTTATCTATCAGGCGTGAGAAAGCTGCATAACCACTGTGTCTCCCTCTATATTGTGGATGATGAGAAGCCCAGAGCGGCCTTTTCATTTCAACAGCCATAATGTTATTTTCCTCCTTAGTTGTATGATTTGGAGTAAATGACTTAAATTCTCTGAGCTTCAGTTTTCTCATCTGAAAAATAAGAATAACAATGATAATATTAATATGAATAGTAAAATAACATCAAGTTACCTGAAGATAATTTCACTTTTAAAATGTCTGATATAAAGAGTGAAATGTGTGTGTGTCTGTTTAATTAAACTAAATTCTATTCCTTAGTATTTGAAGAGCCATAATCAATAATCTACTCTCTAGGGTTGGCTGGAAAGACTGTATGGGCATTACTGCCCTTTCCTTAACAAGATATTAGAGTCCAAGAAGCTCAAAGCTTACTATCCTCAGAACAGTGTTCAAGGTCTGGGTGTCCATTTGGTCCTGTGTCCCCCTACTATGTGGAGTGCCCTGTGGCCTGATCCAGGGTCTTGGTTTGCCAGTTGTGCTGTCACAAATACCACAAACTGGTCTTGACTTAACAAGAGGAATTTATTAGCTCACGGTTTTGAGACTAGAAGAATTCCATAATCAAGGTATCAGTAAGGCTTGCTTTCTCTGGAACTGTGGAGCATTCTGTTGCTAGCTACTGGCAATCCTTGGGGTTTCTTGGCTTGTATCTCTGCCTTCCATCATATGGCAATCTCTCTCTCGTTGTGTCTGTTCTTCCGGTTTCCTCTGATTTTTCTTTCTGTGTTGTCTTCTGTAACTTCTGGCTTCTGGTGTTTTCTCTTTCTAATACCTCCAGTAATATGGATTAAGACCCACCCTCATTCAATGAGGCCATACCTTTACTAAAAATGACATCTTCAAGAGGTCCTAGTTACAATGTGTTCACACCCACAGGAATGCAGATTAAGATTAAGAACACATGCTTTTTGGGGTATATAATTCAGTCTACCACACTCAGCTCAAAAATTGACTTGTCCCATCATCAGAATTTTGTTGCACCTGCCTAGGGTGTAACAGAAAAAGATTTTCCTTCATGGCTTCTTCAGAGTTCCTGAGGCAAGAGGTTGTAAGCTCCATTGAATTTATGAGAAGATGTATGACAATGTTTGTGTCTGCTTGCTAATCGACCTTTGAAAGAATTTAGTCTAAGACTTGCTTTCATTGTTATATAAGACCTGGCAGCCTGAAGGAGATGTGTAGAACTCTAAGTGCCTCTGATAAGTAGAGGCTAATGATATTTACAAAGCAAGCTGACAACTGAAAACAATGTCAGATCTACTTTCCTGGTAAGTTTTCAGCATCAAATGAAATAATATATAATGAAAAAGTAGTGTAAAAACTAAATTGAAGCAACATGAAATTAAATCAGCAGCTAAACAGGACTCAATAAATAGATTAAAAGGTATCAAAAATAGTTGTTTTTAAGTACGTATCTTTGGACTTAGTAATTCTACTTCAAGGAATTTTTCCCAAGGAAATCATAGGATAACACGCAAAAATTGAAATACAGGAATGATCACTGATTCGTTGTTCACAACGGTGAAAATTGGCAATACCCTAGCCTCTTTCAACAGATTATAGTTTAATAATTTATGGTATATCCATACAATAGAATAATTTCCATCATTAAAATAACATAGAACTTCATTAATTGAAGATGCCTATAATATACATCCTATGAAAAAGCAGATTACAAAACAATATAATAGTGTGACTGCATTTTTGTTAATAAATATATATAGAAAAGCATCTTGAATGATATACATGAAAATATTAAAAGTGAGTGTATTTTTCTAGGTTGTATCTTTCGAAAGAATCTAGATTCTTTATAATTTTGCATGTTTTTTGCTAATGGCATGTGCAATGTTTATTATAATCAGAAAAAAACAACAGTAAAATAAGATTTACTGTGATAGTGCAGAATTGTAATGGAAAACTTCATATTTATTTCTCAAATCAGAGAACTGGAAAATAAGCTTGAGAAGTCACAGACTGGCAAAATCATTTAGGTAACTCCAACTCACATACTTAGATTTTCATATGAGCTATAATTTTTAATGACCCAATGAACTCCCAACTTTTTGTATTCATCCAATCCTTGGTTTTGGTAAAATGTTGAAAAGGTCTGCACTAGAAAAATTAAGGAATTCTTCCCATTCTCAGAGCTATCCCAAGGTCTTTCTAATTTTAGTTACTTCCAGGATCTTATTCCAATTTCAAAGGGATTTACTGTTTAAGTTAGGCCCCCTTATGACCTCATGTTTCTTGGTAGGTGATTCTAATATGCATGTTATTATACTGTGCCAGATGCTTTTAATATGATAACCGACAACTGAGGAAAACCATCATGGTTTATAATGACAAATTATAAAGATTGTCTTCTTCAGAACTCCCTAAATCTTTGAACTATTTTTCAAATATTTGTTTCATGGAATTCTGTGATGTAGTAAGCATATCCCATCTGCTATCTGTATTTTAAAACTGATCTGGAGGCTTCCAAAGAATTCAAGACAAAAACATTTCTATTCATTGTTTAGCTACCTCTTTGCACTTATCCTTAACTTAACTTGTGTCTACTGTAGTAATAAAAAGTGTCATGAAATTCCCAATGTAGCCTTGATTCAGGAATGGATCATTAATGAATGCTAAGCCATTATGGACACTTTTAGTGGTAGGGAGAGAACAGAATAATTGCAAGATTTCAAGGTATTATGGCTCAGATTACTTGTTAATTGCAATTGGGAAAACATACCTTTATTATGAAGAAATCTAGTGGAAACTAATTCAACCAAGAGATCAAATTTAACTTATTAGTAGTGGGACAAGCTGATATTATGTGCCTTCTGATTTAATGTCTTATGAAATATAAAATATCTTCTATGGAGTAATCTTGCCAAGAGTGTTTAACTTAAAACTAATGAAGTCCTTAGATCTAACTTTCATTTCACAGGAAATGCACAGAAGAACAGGTTAAACAACACCAGGAGGATACAATCAGAGATATCCAGACTGTGGGACAATCTGGTTTCTTCAAAAAATTAGCCAATATAATGGGGGAAAAAATGGTGGGGACTGTTCTAGACAGATCTGATTGGATCTTGAAAAAAAAGCTATAAAGTAGCTATGAAAGTCATTTTAGGGATAATTTAGAGTATTTGAATATGGATTGGATAGTGGATGATACTAGAGAATTGTTAATTTTTATAAGTGTGATAATATTATGGTTGCCTAGAAAAATATGCTTATCTTACAAAATGAGTACTGAATTATTTGAGGAAGAGATATTATGTATGTATATAATTTATCTTCAAATAATCCCTCCCGGAATTAGAGAGAGTGCACACACACAAATATGGCAAAATATTAATAATTGTTGAATATAAATGATAGGAACATGAGTGCTCATTTTACTATTCATTCAACTTTTCTGTTTGAAATTGTTCATAATAAAAAGTGGGGAGAGGGAAGGTTATACCAAAAAAATCCAAGCCCTTTCTATAAATACTTGGAATTCTGATTGCATTTTCAAACCAGTATCATAAAGGTAGGATATTTAGAATTTTCCTTTCATGGCTCTTTTCTATTAAAACTGTTTCAGAGAAAACAGTTTGAATACTCTTATAAGTCTGGCCCTGTCTTGAGGGATTTATGGTTTTTTTTTAGCCTGTTTATAACCTCCTGTAAAGCCTTCAGAACCTTTTGGATTAATCATCAATAAACATTTACTAAATACTTCCCAGAGTTCAAGGCTCTCTGCTAGTCACAGTAGGCTTAACAGTGTTCACGGTAGTCTCAGTCGCTACCTAAGGTGTCAGCAAAATGAATCTGTCCTTTATCCAGTAATGAGGTTATCTTATGTGAAATTCAATTCAGCAAATGATTGGGTATGTTCTAGGTATAAGGCTCAGTGCTCTACCAATGGAGCAGATGAGCTTCCTTAAGGGCATGTGGTTGAAAGAGCCATAGGGAATTTTACCAATGTGTAATCCAAGGATCTGCTGGGGTCACTCTGCCTTTGGTCACAGGATATGTGAGACTCAAAACCTATTCCATGATTTGTGGAAAGCCCTAACCCCTCCCCAAAGTTGTTGTGAATTTCTGGATGCCCTAGATTCTCAGGGTAACCTCAGGTTCCAACTGTGTGCCTCCAGGGAATTAATTCAGTTATGGATCTTTTTTCCATACTGCCTTGTGGTTCTTGTTTCCTCCATGTCAGCCCAGCCCCATTTCTAGATTTTCATACAAAAATGCAAGAACTTTATTTATTTATTATATATTTTTGAAATATTATGTGGTCATTAACATTAATTGCATGTAGGAAGGGAAGAAATGTAAAACCAAAGGAAAAGCTGCCAAGAAATTAAGGCTTTCACAGGTCATTCTCTCAGAGAAGGCTCCAGATCCTAACTTTTATTCTTGTCCTCAGGTTGAGCCTCTCTGGGAAAACGTCTTCAATTTCTAAACTTTGACATCTAAATCTCTGTCTAGCTTTCAGGAAACTCCACCTATTTGATCTCTCCTTCCAGACGCAATACCCTTTTCTCAGCCATATAAGCCCAAGTCTGGGAAATTAGTGTGAATTAATGCCCAGGTCACCTGCCACTCAATTCTTGGAGATATTTTGCCCTTCAAATCAAAAACAATTTTGACTTTTATTGTGGGGCAGGGAGTGGAAGGAAGCATGCTGAAGAGATGGTGGGATTGGCACTCAAAATCGGACAAAATTAGATTAGGGAGGAGGAGGTCTTTTCCAGCCTTGCCCCCTTCAAGGTCTGCCCTCCAGTGTTTGCTGAAGACATTCTTCATAGAAGTAATGTCTGATTGTAAGAGCAAACTCATGCACTTACCAAAGACACATATTAATTTTGGGGAGGTTGATATGTCCAAAGTCCCTGAGAGAAAACTTTTTCCTAACTGCTTTCCTACTTAGAAAGCCTCTCT
>JAQZBX010007141.1:0-10804 GCA_029593785.1 Cabassous unicinctus
CCCCCCCCCCCGTTGTCACCTTTCTTTGAGGGATCCACCCTTGACCCCCTCGCTTGGCACCAGCAGCAGGAGGAATGAGAATCCGCCTAAGAAAGTGCACAGCTCAGCCCTGGATCCCATCATTCTCCTTGACTCGAGACTCTGCGGGCTGCAGGCAGGAAGAGGTTAATGGAGGCCCTTCTCCTCTCCTATTAACTTCTCCAGGCCCGGCCCCTTCTAGAGCAGTGTGCTGGTGCCCTCCTAAGGGGGCCAGGGAGTTCGCGATTACACAGTAAACTAGCCACCAAGAGTATCTACACTTCCCAGAATATTTAACTAACACACACCCCACACACACCTCCATTCCTGTTAGCACATCGTGACCCATGCAGCACCATACAGACTCACACCGGAACACACTCCTTTCCACATGCTCCAACCTATGCAACCTAATTCACAAACTGGAGGAGCACTCGCAGGCTTAACCCTCCCCTAGTCACCCTCCTAGCTCTAACAAGCCTTCTTACACCTTCATCTTCATACCTGCCATCCCGGACACACACCACTTTGCCTTAAACATCCTCTGGACCCCCTCACACCTTACAAACCCATCTGCCTGGGAACACGCACTCCTGCTACTATCACTCACTCACACCACCACATACACCAGTGACACACAACCACACCCTCACTTAGACTATACCCCCCGGCTCACACTCACACACTCCCTCCCCACTGACATCCTCTCCCCTCCCACCTTTCCCACCTGGCTTCCCCTCTCTCCTGGGAGACTTCAGACAGACCAGCCTCAGCAGGAACAGCTCAGACTGGTGGGCAGGCTGGGAAGGAGAGGCGGGGCTGGGCCAGACAGAGCCCTCCCATTCCTGCCCCCTCCCACAAACCTCCTCCTTAGCTCCAGCCTGGTTAGTTCAGGGGGTCCAAGTCCCACTCTCCTCACCCCCACCCCAGCAAGTGGCCCCCTAGAAGTAGCTTCCTCAATGCATTGAGGTCCCCTACTTCTGGACCCCAAATCAGTAGAGGCTACTGGCTCTATAATATCAAGTCCCCCTGGCCCCCCCACCCCACCCCAGACTGGAGGAGAATTGGGGGCTGGGGAGGGAGTCTGAGCTGGCAGGGAAAAAAGCTGGGGCGGGTTATGGGAGAGGAGGCAAGAGCTGAGGAAAGAAAGAAGGGCAAGTTATCACAAAGTGGCAGTTGGGCAGGGGAGGTGGCCCAGTACACCAAGGGAAAATTGCCCCCATCTCTCGATGACATTTGTTAGAGCTTGTGGGGGGGGGGCACAGGGTTGAGTCAGTCACTACCCCCCATGCCAGGGTAGACAGGGCCCTATTGTCTGAGCCAAAATTCCTTCTTTCAAGGAAAAGGAGGCCCATTATCCAGCCCCTCACCCAGCTCTGCCCTACAAAGGTCGAGAAGGGGTGCGACCAATGCCCACCCTGACCCTGAGCCCCCTTGTCTAGCCTGGGGGTGGCACACACATTCCACCCCATGGGGCTGTGGAGCCCCTGGCTCAGCCCCCCAATCTTAGGCTGGGACAGGAAGAATATTGTCCTCAGCAGGAAAGAACCCGCAGAGAATCAGGAACCCACACAGAATGGGCATTGAGAGAGCGGAAACACCAATGGGGTCCCCACCCCAGGCCAGGCATCCGGGTACCCAGGCCTCCAGGCCTTAGCGCTCCATCCCCACCCTCCTTGGGGAGCCGGGACCCCCTCTCACCTGGAAATGAGCCAAGCCACACTGAGCAAATGGAACTTTATTTCCATAAATACAGGGGTCAAACCCCAGTCAAGGGTAGCTAAAAGAGGGGCTGGGGCCTCAGAGACACTGGGCTCCCAGAGGGTTCCCCAACACTGAACGTAAGGACTGGGGGATCCCCAAACCTGAGATGGGCCTCACAGGCCACAGATATTCCCCAACACTGACACTTCAAGAACGGAACTGTCCCCACAGGGGAGCCTCAGAACCCCACTCTCAGGGGCAGTGCTTCCTGGGTGTTGGGAGGGCAAATAATAGGGTAATTCAGAGAAAATGGAACGTGGGGAGGAGAGAAGCTAAAAATGTCCTGAGTGGCCTGGAAGGAGACCCCTGTGATGGGCAGGGGCTGGGTTCTCCCCCTGAACAGCCAGATACGGAGAAGCAGCAGCAGGGGCAGCCACGGGTTAAAAACCTGGTTTCCCACTCCCCACCTGCAGCCTTGGGAGCAGGGAAGAGCATGGAGCAGCCCCCAAACGACAGGATATGAGGTGAGGGAGTCCCAGGATATGTCATCCATGGAGGAGCAAAGGACAGGGATTCTGGGAGCCCTGGTTGCTGGGGGGCAGTGTGGGGGCAATGAGGTGATCACAGGCACGCCAGAGCCTGACATCTGCTTTCCAAGGCCGCTGCTTGGTCTCTGGGCTGGGGGCTTCCTGGGGACATCCTCAGGAGAGCCACGGTTCAATGCAGGTTTCATAAAGTGTGAAGTTGGAGTGCCAGGCCGTATGGGGGATCCCAGCCATCGGGCACCTCACTATGGCCCCCCGGGCCAAGAGAGTCTTCAGCCCAAAAGAATCCCTCAGATAAACCTTTGAGGTGGGCGAAGAGGCACAGACACATGCAAAAAAGACAGAGAGACAGAGTGAGTTACTGCTGGTGTCCCCAGCCCTCTCCCAACAGGGTGAACCCTTCAGATCTGGGGTCAGTGGCAGGAAGGGAATGAAAGGGAAGACAGAGGAAGGGACCCCAGGGGGCTCACCAGTTGCTCCTCCATCTCCAAGACCGTCTCATTTGCATCATAGAAACCAAAGAAGCTACAAAGAGATTGGCGGGGGAGAGGTTATCAGGAGAGCAGAAGACAATGAAGGTGGGTTAGAGCCCTTCAGGAACTCACAGCCTGTTGGGGAGACAGGCAGCAGGGAGGACACTCAAAATATTTAACTGGATCTCATGTGTCTCACGAGGTGGTACAATGAGAAGGAGATGGCATCATTACTGTAGAATTCCCATCAAAAATGCACCATCTCAATCTAATCATGAGGAAACATTCAAGAAACCCAAACTGAGGGACATTCTATAAAACAGTGGTTCCATATGCTTCCAAAAAATCAATGTCTTGAAAGACAAAGACTGAGGAACTGTTCCTGATTAAAAGGGGCTAAAGAGACATGACAAGTAAATGTAATACATGATCCTAGATTGCGTCTTGCACTGGATCTTTTTTCTATAAAGACAATTGGAAAAATCTGAATAAGGTCCATAGATTATTGTGTTAATGTTAATGTCTTGATTTTGATAATTATATTGTGGAGATGTAAGAGAATGTCCTGTTTATAGGAAATACACACTGAAGTGTTTGGGGTAACGGGACATCATGTCTGCAACTTGTTTTCAAATGGCTCATATGCAAACATTTACAGAGTTAGGATACTAATGCATTTGGAAAATCTAAGTGAAGAGTATATAGGAATTCTTTGTATTATTTTGGTAACTTTTTAAAGTATGAAGTTATTACCAAATAAACTTTTTTTTTTTTAGGAGGTACCAGGGATTGAACCAGGATCTTGTACATGGGAAGCAGGTGCACAACTACTGAGCTATATCTGCACCCCAGTGACAGTCGGTTTTTTTGTTTGTTTTCAGGAAGTACCGGGGATCGAACCCGGGACCTCGTACATGAGAAGCAGGCGCTGAACCACTTGCGCTATATCCGCTCCCCATAAAATGATTTTTAAATTTAAAAAACTAAGACTAGTTAACTGTCATGGGCACCAAGTAGGTGCTGGCCCTGACTAATGGACCAATGTTAATGGTGGTCAGTCCAACGGAGTGGAGGCAATGAGGAGAGGACCCTACCCTAGTCTTAGAGCATTAGCAACAGCTTCCCAGCAATGACATTGGACTGGGGAAGGCTATCCCAGGCAAAGGGATTAGCTCAGAGCTGAGGCACAGCTAGGGTCATAGGGGAGCTAGACTGGGACCATGTTGAGGAAATGGATTTCATAAGGTTGAGGAAAGCAGTAGGGGCACAGAGACCTGGATCTGAACCCCAGCTCTGCCGCACTCTCTCCCTGCTGTGTGCTGTGTGTATTTGAGCAAGTTACTTATGCTCGTGGTCCTATAGAAGAACACCTCCTTCAGAGAGAGGAAGGAAAACATTGTGGTTAACAGCCAGACAGCTGACTTCACCACTCACAACTCCAGGAACTTAGGCAAGTTATTTAATCTCTCTGCACCTCAGTTTCCTCATGTCAAACAGAGATAGTCATTACCCCATAGGATTGTTGTGAGGGGTCAAGGAGCTAATATATGAAAAGTACTTGGCACAGTGCCTTAGGACATAAAAAATGCTATATAACAGTAAGCTATTACTATTATTCATAGGATTATTGTAGATGTGAAATGAGATGGCAGACACAAAACCCATCCCTTAACTATTGTAAGGGATGCTTGCTCTTTCACTCAAAACACTCCAGTGTGGTGAGTTTTTGTCTAATGGGTACAGTTTCCACTGGGTGTGATAGAAAAGTTTTGGTAATGGATGGTGCTGATGGTAGCACAACATTGTAAAGATACTTAACACCACTGAATTATATATTTGTAGCTTAAAATATGAAAATTCATGTTGTATATGTTGTTGCAATAAAAATTAAAAACCAAAAAACCCCATATAACCTTACAACACAAAGAGGGAACCAAAATGTAAACTTATGACCTTTAGTTAATAACATGCACTCTCTGCATAATTCTTCTGTAAATCTACAACTACTCTGAAAAATGTATTTATAAAAAAAGAAAAACCTCCAATGGCTTCCTAGCTCACTCAGAATAAAAAGGCACAATATAACTGGTCCTCCACTATCCATTTCACTGCCTCTGCCATGACTCTCTCCAGCTATACTGGCCTTGTTCCTCACATGTGCCCCAGGGCCTTTGCAGGTGCTACTCCTTTTCCTTGGGTCACTTTTCCCCCAAACAATACACAGCTCCCTCCCTTATTTCCTTCAGTAGCTGCTCAAATGGCACCTCTTCTAGGAGGACTTTTCTGGCCACTATCTAAAATAGGTCTCAGTCATCCTCAAATCCTTTCCCCTGCCTTATCTTATCACTACCTGACATATATATTTACACTTATTATCTGTCTCCTCAACCAGAATGGAAGCTACACGACAGCAGGGACTTCTGTTGTACTCACCAATGCATCCCAGTGCCTGGGCACAAAGTAGTGCTCAATGGATATTTGTTAAGGGATTAAAGTAGCTCAGGTGACATTTCAGATCACTCATAACAGAGGCAAGCACATAGTGCCATGGAGCCAAGGATTTTCCTAAGGAATAATAGGATGGATGGGATGAGGCTGGGGGGAGGAGGATTGGAGGCAGTTACAATAGTACAAGTAAGTAAAAGGGTGGGAGAAAATGTGATCAAATGGCACAGAACTATGCACACACACATTGTACCAATGTCAATTTCCTGGTTTTGATATTGTGCTATTAGTTACATAAAATGAAACCATTAGGAGAAACAAGGGAACTCCCTATACTACTTTTGCAACTTCCTATGAATCTATAATTACTTGAATTTTTTTAAAAAAGTTTTTGTAAAGGTTGTGGATGATAAGAATGGAGAAGAAGTTGAGTCGTCAGGATTTAGTGACTGCCTAGATCAGAGGGGATGGGAGATGACACCTGGGTGACAGGATGGATGGGAGGGACATTAACTGAGCAGCACATTTAGGTATGAGTTGGAAGGTACCTCTGAAGAGAGATGTGTAGCAGACATAAAAGCATTTCTAAAACTCAGAGCTAGAAATAAAGATTGGTGGGGGGGGGAGCAGATGTGGCTCAAGCAGTTGAGCTCCTGCCTCCCACATGGGCAGTCCCGGGTTCGGTTCCCGGTGCCTCCTGAAAAAACAAAAACAAACAACAAGCAAAACAAACCAAAAAAAAAAAAAAAAACCCAATTCAGGGAAGCCAATGTGGCTCAGTGGTTGAGTGCCAGTTTCCCACATACGAGGTCCCAGGTTCAATTCCTGGCAACTCAAAAAAAAAGACTGGTAGGGAGCAGAAGAGGTGCCCTCCGCCCATCTCAAGCCACATGGTTCCTTCTTACCTGGACTGCCAGGGGGTTATAACACCATCATCAGGGCCCCCAATCAGCACCAGGCGGCCCATGCGCAGAAAGTTCTTCCGCCATGCTGCAGGGTGGGAAGAAGAGAGACTGGGTCAGCTATGGGGGTCAGGCCAGGTTGGAGAGGGGAACACAAGCTGGTCAGAGAAACAGAAAAGGGGACCCAGGTGGAGCCTGGGGCCCAGGGTCTCACCGGTGGCATTGGGATGGTCTCTTTCCCCATTGATCAGGGCCAGGAAGCTGCTGGCATTGAGGTACAAGTCATCGTGGTGGGGGTCTGGGTACAAACAGCAGTTAGGAAGATAGAGAAGCCAGGAGGGGAGGCAAGGCCGGAGACGAGAACACTAATCAGCAGGCTGCCCTAAGAGTCCTGGTGCACGGTAATAGAACAGTAGCAGTAATAGTAAAAATGATAGCAAACACTTCAAACCAGTGTCTGCTACATACCAGGCCCTGTTCAAAGCACATTATAGTCATTAATGTATGTAATCCTCACAACCACGCAATGAAGTAGGAGTACAGCATTCACTTACAGATGAGAGAAACTGAGTCACAGAGAGGTTAAGTAACTTGCCCAAAGTCACCCCACAGGGTCAGGATTCAAACCCAAGTAGCCTGGCCCCAGCACCCGTGATCTTCACTACTTCACTAGGGGATGGCAAACAATGACCCATGGGCCGAATCCAGCCCACCACTTGTATTTTGTAAAGTTTGATTGCAGCTCCATCATGCTCATTCATTTACACAACGTCCATGGCTGCTGTCACAGTTCAACGGCACAGAGTAGTTGCAACAGAGATTATATGGCCTGCAAAGCCATCTGGCCCTTCTAGACAAGGTTTGCTGACCCCTGCACTAGACTATATTCTCTGAGGCAATAAGATAATACATGTGATGCATTTTGAACAGTGGCTGTTCAAACAGTAAGTGCTCAATAAACGTAAGGTACCATCATCATCACTGTTATTGGTTACAGTAGGAGTAGGAGCAGCAGGCTCTACCCTCCACGGTGCCTTCTCCCATGGAAGCCCAGATCGGCAACCCCACTCACCATGCCAGTAGTTGCAGATGGAGAACTCCTGGCCCCAGGGGCTATAGCAGATCCGGTAGAGATTAGAGCGCATGGAGGTGGGGAACAGCCATTTCAAATAGTCTGTGTCTGTCAAGAGAACAGCAGTTAAGAAAGAGAGTCCCATCCATTGGCCGTATGAGACTGAAGACCCCTCTCAATTAGAGGTAAAGTGGGCATCACCATCCCAGAATCCTCAGAATTGGGGAATGAACTATGGACTAGAGTGGACTTACTGGTATTCTATTATAAACTTATTGTGATGCTAGCAATGGAAGAACTTATATCATTGATGTGGAGGCAGTTGCCACTGGAGGTTCTGAGGGAAGGGAGAGGGAAAAATAGGTGTAATATGGGGGCATTTTGGGGACTTGGGAATTGTCCTGAATGACATTGCAATGACAGATACAGGCCATTATATATCTTGCCATAACCTACAGAATTGAGTGGGAGAGAGTGTAAACTACAATGTAAACTTTAATCCATGCTTAGTGGCAATGCTCCAAAATGTGTTCATCAATTGCAATGAATGTACCACAATAATGAAATATATTGTTAATGTGGGTAAACGTGGGCGATGTGGGGAGCAGGGCATATGGGAATCCCCTACATTTTTTATGTAACATTTATGTAATCTAAATATATATTTTTTTTATTAAAATTTTTTTTTAAAAAAAGAGACCAGCAGTGCCAAATGGCCCAAACCTCTGTCCTCCCAATACTCAGGGCCCCCTCTGGAGCCCACAATGCCCACTCACCTCCATACTGTCCCATCTGTGGAGAGGAGAGGGAGATGAAAGAATCCACATTGTGATCATCCATGACAGAGAGCAGCGCCCGGCACACGAGGCCCCCTGAGGGCAGACACTGGTGACTTAGGGACAGCCAGGCCAATGCAATGCCCCTTCCCCTCACCACCTTTATAAATAAAGGAGACCAAGGACCAGAGAAGGCAGGCACACCTTGTGCCAAAGGGTCAACAGCATGTAAGTGGCAGAGCCAGAATTAGATTCTGGGCCTCCTGGCTCTGACTCCAAGGTGCTGTTCACTGCTCCATCAGCCCTTAAGTCCAGGGATGTAAAGAACAACAGGTAATGGGGAAAGAAGGGGATAGCAGTTCTGGGAGCCTCATTCTCATTCACAGACAGAAAAAACCCAGGTGCTAAGGGAAGTCAGAAAAGGAGGGCTCAGGTTCCAGGGCTCTGACTGGAGCAGTGTGGTTCAGAGAAGGGGACAGTTGGAGGCAAGCCTCAGATGGAGATGAAGCCTCAGACAGGCCTCAGAGGTTGCCCGGGGTGGGGGGCTCCTACCCTGCGAGTAGCAGATGAGATGTACCCCCTCAGGGGCTTCTGCCATGATGGGGGCCACAGCCTCTTGGAACCCTTGCACCTGTTCCCACAGGGGCCGCAAGCTCTCTCTCCCATCGAAGAGATCGAGCACTGTCACCGCAGTCCCGGGGTGTGTCTGTGGGAAGGGGGCAATGCAGCCACCGGGGATGGACTGTGAAGCCCCTCCCACACCACCCCGTGGCCAGCGTCCACAGGCCAATGTGCCCTGCCACAACCAGGGATTCTGTCCCCCAACTCTCCTCACAGCAGGACCAGCTCCCTGAGGAACTAGGCAGGCCCAGAGGGGCAGCTTTCAGTACCACCCCCCCTCCCCAGCCACTGCAGACGCCTCCAACGTCCTCCACCCAGGTGCCCGCTGCCAGACCTGGTTGATGTATTCTAGCAGGTGCCGGAAGTTGTAGGAGCTGTCGAAAAGCCCGTGCACCACGATGACCGGCTTGTAGGGAGCGCGGGGGGCCACGGGGGCCGCGGGCAGCAGCAGCGGTAGCAGGAGCTGCCACAGGAGCAGGACCCCCGCCGCGGGGAGCCGCGGCCCCCAGAGCCCCAGCATGCTCCCGCCTGAGAAGAGGGAGATGAAGGCCTGTGAGGGAAATGACAACACCCCCTCCCCTCGGAACAGACTCCCGGTAATCAAGCCTCCCACGGCACCGTCCCGGGCCCTTGTCACAAAATAGCCTACTTTAAACTCCTCGGATCCTTCTCCTACACACACCCCCACACCACGTAAGGCACCAACCTACTCCCGAAGCCCCGCCCCCAACACAGCGCTCTGGGGCCTCAGTCCCTAGGCCCAGAATCTCCCTAATGCATCACCCCAGTCATGCGCGACCCGGGATTTTGCAAGACCCCTGAGCAGCAGCCCAGACCCGGTGGAGAGCAGTCTCCCACCTGGCCTGAGTCTGTGCGCTTGGCTCCGCCCGCTGTTTATTTCTCCCTAGTCGGGAACCCACGGGGGAAGGGGGAGGGTATAAGGAGGGAGGGCGCACGGGAATGACGGATGGGAGGGGGGAGCTGCTCGGGGTCGCGCGTAGCCGTCACGTCCGGGGCTTTCCCTGGCAACCGTGCAAGCGTCCCCAGCAACGCGCAGCCTGGTACCGGAGGGGCAATGGAACTTTCCATTGCGCCCTAGGAGCGGGGGAGGATATTAGCGGAGCTATCCATTTAGGCCGGTAGGGAGAGGAAGAAGCAGCAAACCCATCCTGGGAACCGAGAAAAGGCTTCTTCAAGGCCCCGCTGCACCCAGCGACCCAAGAATCCGGTTTCCCCACCTTGATTCTTCCCCACTTCCCAATACAGGCGTCCGGCCCCGCAACCGAACGCGAAGTTCTCTTTCTCCAAGGGGCAGTAGGGAATGGGCTGGGGAAAGGTAGTTCTCGGCGTTTTGTCGTACGCTGAGGGAGTGACTGAATGGCCTGAAGGGCCGAAGCCAGCCCGACCGGACTCGTCCTTCCCCACCCGCCCGCCCCAGCTCAGCGTCTTACAACTCTTTGATTCTGGAGTGCGCGTAGGGCTCTTGTCAACAGAGACGCGGAGAGTCCTCCAAGCTCCTCGAGCTAAGGGCGGCCCGGCCCAGTTTCTCCAGCCTTACTCCACTCTTCTCATATAGGACCCCACCTCTAAGGGGCAGAGGGCCCCCGGGGCCGCGCTGACTCATGTTCACATAGTTTCGAACAGTCTTTCAGCCCGTGCGACCCCCGTAATCCCGGCCCTGGCCCTCGGAGCTCCCGACCCAGGCCCTCCCACAGGGTCCAGACTTCCGGGCTCCGAACGTGTCTGCACCTCTCAGCCTATCTGTGATCCCTGCCAGATACCTGGGGGCCCGGGTTAAGGCTCTTGCTTCGCATTTAAAGACGTTTCCCTTGAGAAAAGGAAAGCGTCTCCAAATGCAAAATGTACCCAGCACACTCGCCCCAACTCAACCTCCCCCCAGGAGGAAGGGAGGGGAAGATCGGTGATTTCGCACCTGGTCTGAGCCCCTCTGTACACAGGGCTTTTTCTCGGTCTAAACTCTCCCAATAAAACCAACCCCCCACCCCCACTTCACGAGTTGTGCAGAGCGGGGGTGGGATAGGGGCAGAGGGTTAGGGGCTCACGCGAACGCCTGAGGAACCACAACGACGGGTATGGGGCTGTGATCTAAATCTCTGGGGCCTGGAGCTGGCCCAGGCAAGGGCTTCTGTGGTCTTCGCTCGGACAGGGACAGAGAGAGAGACACAGGCTCGGAGAGCGGCTGCCTCAGGTGGGGGCTGGGAAATACTAGCCTAAATGGAAGGTGGGG
>JAQZBX010007141.1:10904-22957 GCA_029593785.1 Cabassous unicinctus
GGGGGGGGGGGGGGAGACTTAGGGAATGGATCTGAACATTGTCCCACCTAGGAAATCTAAGCAGCCCAGCAAGCAAACGGGGAAAAGGGGGTGACTCGCTTATTCCTAGACCTAACTGACAGTAATGAGCAGTTGATTCTTCCCCTCCCTCACCCAAAGCGCTTCAGCTCCTTAGGAGGAAGGTATCTAAGCAATTCCATGGCCCCCTGGCCCCTCAAGCCCGGGCTACCACAGAACTTTATACCTGAGCCTCCCACTTTACCTCCCAATTCACCCCAGGCCTAGGTGGAAGTCGAACCCTGGGAACTTTTCAGGCCATGGCAAGTACCAACTCTGCAAACAGTCCTCTCTCACAGACAGTTCATTCTCCTAAGGAGGGGGAAAGTAGGGCCAAAGATTTGGGAGAAGAACCTGGACCCTTGCAGGGAGCCCTGAGGGGAGCTGAGAAGGGAGACACCCACCCGACTAGGGTGAGCCAAGTCCAGAAGGCACTGAGGTATGAAATCCTCGGGGCGCCTGCTCGCTTTCTCCCACAATGTAATCATTACAGCAGGTCTTGGGGGGGGCGGGAGAGACTCTAGAGAGTTCTCTCTCCCTCCTTCCTTCTCTTAGTTCCACCCCGCCTCACTAGGTCTTTCCTCCCTGTTTCCATGACAACTCCAAGGGAACCCAAACTGGGGGCTTGAATGCTGGGGTGAGAGGAGGAGGGAGGTGGTCCAAGCACAGAGATACTGAGTGGGGGAACGCTCCAAGCGTTCCCCCTCCCTCGCTTCGGTCCCTTTAAGCTCCCCCCTTCACTCCGCCCTCCCCCCCGCCCCCCCGCCACTGTCTCCATCTCTCCATCTCTGAGCTGCTCGCTGGCTGCGCCATCCGCGCGCACCCAGACTCCAGCACCGGCCGAGGACCCCCGACGCGGGTTGCAGGATCCTCACCCAGCGAGACCGCAGGCATGTCATCAGAAAAGTCAGGTAACAAAAGCGGGAAAAAAAGCCCCCTCCATCGTCTCCTGACACCCTCCCCCCACTTAACTCCAGCCCCTCCCCCACCCTTCCCTAGCTAGTGGTTGTTTAACTCCCCTTCTCTCCAGCTCTCAATGCCCCCCAAAATTTCCCTCCTTTCTCTATCCCCCTCCTTTCCTTTCCTCCTTCCAGTCTCAGCTCTGTCCCTGGCCAGCAACACAGGGAGGGGGGCAGGGAGGGGGTGAGGGAGGTACAAGAGTTGCTTCGCATCAGACAGGTACTGCAGGGATAGCATCGTGGTAGTGACAGATGGACAATCACCGGCTCCAAGTAGACATCCAGTAGGGAAATATGGAGATATGATCAGATGGGGGTTGGCAGGGAAGTAAAATCCAGAGAACACCTCTTTATCTGCCCTAAGAGAGGTCCTGAGATTCCCAGAGAGGTTGGGACAACCCCTTCCACCAAAGAAACGGCAGAGTGGAACATGCCATCCCACATGCGTTTATACAACTGTTGAACTGAACACATGTTAGCATAGTGTCGCATGTGTATACATGTGCACGCACAGGGCTAGCTCGCCTAGCTCAAACGCAAGGAGGACCGGAGATTGCGTCCGCGCATGAGAGCTGTATGCAAGTTGCTGAAGGAGAAGGGAGAGCAGCAGAGGAGAGTTGCGACCTCAAAACTAGATTGAAAAGAGAAGTGTGTGTGTGTGTGGGGGGGGGTGGCCTAGATACAACCCCTCTCCTGCCCCAAGAATGAGAGATGGCGTCTCACCCGTCTGTCTCTCACATTCTCTTTCTCCATCTCTGACTGTGTCTCCCCCACCCCTCCTTATCGCTTATCCGTGTCTTACCTCTCTTCCTGGCCTCTTCCCCGCTCACTTCTCCACAGGCCTCACCGACTCAGTCCCTCACACCTCCCCGCCCCCGTACAATGCCCCCCAGCCCCCGGCGGAACCCCCTGCCCCGCCCCCACAGGCCGCCCCAGCCTCGCACCATCATCACCACCATCACTACCACCAGTCGGGCACCGCCACCCTCCCCCGCTTGGGGGCGGGCGGCCTGGCCTCTTCCGCAGCCGCGGCTCAGCGCGGCCCCTCTTCCTCCGCCACGCTGCCGCGACCCCCCCACCACGCCCCGCCCGGCTCCGCCTCCGGGGCGCCCCCACCCGGCTGCGCTACCTTGCCCCGCATGCCACCCGACCCTTACCTGCAGGAGACTCGCTTCGAGGGCCCACTGCCCCCGCCGCCGCCCGCCGCCGCCGCCCCGCCCCCGCCGGCGCCCGCCCAGACTGCCCAGGCTCCGGGCTTCGTGGTGCCCACGCACGCGGGGGCGGTGGGCACGCTGCCGCTGGGGGGCTATGTGGCCCCCGGCTACCCCCTGCAGCTGCAGCCCTGCACTGCCTACGTGCCGGTCTACCCTGTGGGCACGGTGAGTGTGGGACAGACAGGGGCCTGGGAGAAAGGGGACACGACGAACAGGACCTGAAATTGACCTGAAATTGGGCGCTGGTGGGATAGAGAGACACGGCCAGGCGGTGTCCCGGCTAGGCCTAAAGAGAGCAGTGCCTAAGAACCGGGAGTGACTAGGACGAGGCCAGGGGATGTAGGTGGTGGTGGGGGCCTGGGGGACGAGAGAGGGAGGTTGGCGTTTGGGCACAGGTCTGAGAGAAGCAGCAGCATTGGGGGCACGGAGCCTAGGAGGTCTTTTGGGGTCACAGTTTAGGACCTGTGGGTGGACCAGAGCCTGGAGGTCCAGAGGAAGTCTGCAAGAAGGAAACAGCCTGGAGGGAGGGGAGAAAAAGAACCTGGAGAACAAGGGGGTTGAGGGAAAAGAAGCCTGAGTAAGTTGGGGAGGCTAGAAACCAGGTAGGTGTCTGCAGGAAAGAAACAAGGTCTGAGGTGAGGCAGGGATCTCAGTAGGGGGAAATGCCTGGAAGTAAGGCAAAGTGCTGCAGCCTAGAGGGGAAGGGAATGTGGAGACTGGGAAGAATATGGGGATTTATGACGCAAGGAAGGGAGGAAACCGTCCTAGGTGGAATTGATGGGTATCCTGGAAGGCTTGTGGGTGATCAGGCTCTTTAAGTAGCAACGAAAAGAATTGTGTTTTAAAAACCCCTGCCAGCCGCCAACTGCTGGGGAAGACTCAGAGAGAGTAGGAGTGACGCCTCCTCCCCCACCTTCCTTCCACAGCCCTACGCAGGCGGGACCCCGGGGGGAACGGGGGTGACCTCTACGCTCCCCCCGCCGCCCCAGGGTCCAGGGTTGGCCCTGCTGGAGCCGAGGCGCCCGCCGCACGACTACATGCCCATCGCGGTGCTGACCACCATCTGCTGCTTCTGGCCTACCGGCATCATCGCCATCTTCAAGGCCGTGCAGGTGGGGTGGGGGCGGGACAGGGGCAACGTATAGGAGGTGGGCCCGCTCCGTTTTCCTTATTCGGGGAGTGCTGGGCCTTCTGGGGGGCGTCTCAGGGGGAGGCGGAAGCATGGGGGACGGGGCAACAGTCCTCGGACCCTCTTCCCCCACCTGTCGCCCGCAGGTGCGCACGGCCTTGGCCCGCGGAGACATGGTGTCGGCCGAGATCGCCTCCCGCGAGGCTCGGAACTTCTCCTTCATCTCCCTGGCCGTGGGCATCGCGGCCATGGTTCTCTGTACCATCCTCACCGTAGTCATTATCATCGCTGCGCAGCACCACGAGAACTACTGGGATCCCTAAGGAAGCCCCCGGCCCGGCCCCACCCTGCCTGCCTCGACTTCCCAGGCGCGTTCTGCAGTTACACCGCGGACCCACTGTGCGCCCTGCACACCCGCCTCTGGGGCCGCGGGACTTCTATTTATCCTGAACTCGGCCTCCACGGAACCTCTCGCCTTGCGAGCACTCTCCGAATCCAGTTCCTCAGGAACCCCCCCAAAGCCCACATCCCCAGGGACGCCGCTTCCCAGGATCCCCGCCAGACGCTGGGCCCTCAGTCGCTCCAGGTCCCCAGTCCCTCTAAGTGCAGCACCCCGAGCCCAGCTCCCTCTGCCTCTGCTCCGCAGCCTGGAGACTGGTCCCCAAAGCCCCGCCTCCTCCATAGGCCCCGCCCCGGCTCTGACAAAACCCCGCCTCCAGGTCGGCAGGCTCCGCCTCCTTTTCTTCTCAGCGGGGTGGTTCAGCCCGGTGCTTGGATTTGTGGCTTCAGGCCCCGCCCCCAGACCCACAGACCTCCCCGCCTCGCGCCACGCGCTGACCGAGCCCCGGGGTAGCCATAACCCCCACGCTCGCTCCAGTCTACGCTGTGAATGTTTGGTCCCTTCTCCACCCGGGTCTCCGCCTATTTTCTTGGTAATCCCAAAACCTCTACTTTTGTTGTATTTGAAAAGAGATTTGGGAGGTTCCCGGTTTAGAACCCTCCACCCTGAAGTGAGAAACACGCCCCCGTGCTCTGTACATACTTCCTTCCACCCATCCCAGCCCCTGGGCAGCAGGGCGAAAGGGAAGCCAGGCTATGGACCTCCCAACCCCGGGAAGGAGCCAGTCCGCGTCCCTCTCCCCTCGGCGGCCCCCCCCCCGCCTTGTTCTGATCTGTGTGTGCGTGTGTGTGAACTTCTGAAAGACGACATTAAAGAGACTACGTGGATTTACCACCTGCAATTCCGAAGACTGCGGTCCCGCAAAGACTCTGGCTCTTTGCCCCTCCCCCCTTTCACTTCCCCTCATCTTCCCTTCCAGAGAGAAAACAACAAAACTGACAGAGACAAAAGTGGGAGGAGACAGATTCCAGATCAACCGAGAAACAGAAACAAATACGGGAACGAAAGGGGGCTTCCTGGAAATCCACCCGGGAAGACCTTCGGGTCCATTCTCAGTGGGGCTTGCTTTCCCCAGCGCCGCTTTTCCATTCCCTACCAGACTAGGCTTTGGAGAGGGGACATTTACAAGCAGGTCCTGGACTCTATAACCTGAATTCCAGAAAGGCAGGAGGAGAGAAGGGGGCAGAACACTGTGAAGAAGCTGGTCAGGTTATGGAGTGGCAGGGGCAGGGAAGAGATGCCAATTGACCACAGCCGTTTCTGGCTGGGGGTTGGGGGTTAGCAGGCAACTTGGATCAGAGACCCACGTGGTGTGGTGTACCCAGTATAGGGAAGGCAATGGGGCAGAGAACTGTGGGAGTCCTGGGGAGAAGGTGAATAGTTTCAAGTCCAGCTAAGGCTAGTTGCCCTCTTCTGCCCTGAGGTCAACCTGGCCCCTGGGGGACGGGGGAGGTGGGGGGGGAGAGGGGGGAGGGGGGAGGTAGTGCACAAGCAGTGGGCTTAGTGCCTGCAGTTGTACCCTGCAGGGCAGAGTCCTAAAGAGCTGGCCCTAAATTCATTCAGGTACCTAGCAGAGTGCTGGTGAGACAGCAGATGTGACCCCTGACCTCATGGAACTTACACTATAGTACATGGAAGCAAGCCATGTGCTGACATGGGGACGTGGGAGGAGGATGGGTGGGACGTGGAAATCATAGGTTCTCCTTTGGACATTTCGAGTTTAATGTGCCTTCTTCACCAAATTTCATGAAAAAGGAATTCACATTTGAGGCTTCCACTTCTTCACCACCTACTCACTTTTTTTTTCTCAAATAGGGGAGTATTGTTATTAGAGATGTGACTGTGTCTGTCTTTCAAACCCACTATTTTTTTTAACCCCTTGTAGTCTGCTTCCAGTCACTACTCTACTGAAACTGCTCTCTCAAATGGTACACAATGACCAAAGGTTACCAGGAGCAAAAAATCAATATATTTTCACAGAACTCTGCCTCCCTGACCCTCCCATGTTTGTCTTTTGACCCTGGATTCCCTACTCCCCAGAGTTCAAGGACATGTTGTCTCTGTCCCCACCCTATACACACACAAACATCCCTCCAATCATCCCTCCTTCCCCTTTCTCCTCCATCCCCCCTCTTGCTTTTTCTCCTCCCTTCCCCAAGTGTCTATCTCTGGACTTATTTCCTTCTTTTAGACTCTCCCTTGAAAGCTTATCCACTCCAAACTCAACCATTATTTCTAAATAAATTTTTCTCCAATCTATACATTTACATGCAGACATTCTTCCAGTGCCTTGAGCAACACAGAAAAATAGACCATCCTGCTGGTCCTCCACACTCAACACGTTCCAAATCAAACTGATGAAATGTCACTGAAAACCTACTTCCCTGTTTCTGTTAATGGACCCATTTCCCAGTCACCGTTTTCTGAAAACTCAGTGCTTCCATCACCTCTCTCTCGCTCTACTTCTGGTGTATTGTCAAACTGAGTCAAATTTACCACCACAATATCTTTTGAATCTGTAGTTTCTTATTCATTTCCCAGCACTTCCTGGAAAAATTACCTCAACAGGATTATTGCAATAGTTCCTCTAACGGGTTTCCCTACTTTCTACCTCTTCTACTCCAAGCCTCCCTTGACACTGCTGTCAGATTAGCCTTCCTAAATACTCTTCGTAATAAGTCCACTGCTCAAAGCCCTTACAGATTCCCTATATCTTACCAAATTACTTAAAATTTTTCAATCTGGTTGTCAACCCCTTCCATAATTTTAAAATCACCCTGCTTTCTCTCTTCAACTTAATCTCTGGTCATACTGAATTTCTCATCCTTCCCACCTCCACATCTTTGCCCAAGCTTTCTCCAAATTTTAGACCTCCTTCTCCACTCTCTGCTGTTAGAAACAAAATTGCTTGATGCTTGTCACGTGCCTCAGACCTCCTCTAGGCTCTTGTTCCAATGTCCTGCTTCCTGCCCACCCACCCCCCCTTTACATCTACCTCTCCTCTAAACCTAATTTTACCTCTCTTTCAAGGCTCAAATCAGTTCACCCCCTCACTCCAACAAACAGGAATCTCTCTGTCCTCTGAGTTGGACTAAAGCAGTGGGTTTCTAAACAGAGTTCTAGGCATTTCTTGGAACAACGGTTCTCAACCCAGGCTACACATTAGAATCATCTGGGGAGCTTTTCCCAGAACCCAAGTCATATCCTAGACCAATTAAATCAGAATCTCTGGGGATGGAGCTCAGTATTTCATAAGACTCCCAGATGATTCCAAAGGGCAGCCAAGGTTGGGAATCACAGATGTAGAGGCACCTCAGGGACCACCAAGAGGTAGGGAAGAAACCAGAAGGTGTGGCTCCCACCGGAACAAGTTTCTTTAGGAGAAAGGTATCTGGGTCTAAACCCCACCCATAGTTCATTTGATATGCATTTTTCCTGATCTCTTATGTTGTGAACTACTTGAGGGCAGCGACCAAATCCTCATGAGATAAAACCTCTGCAACCAATCTTTGAATTCAATTGTATTGAAAGGAATTAGGAATAAGGAGGAATGGATGAAAAGAACTTCTCTGATATCTCTTCACCTCACCCAGACTCCTTCCTTTGGGGGAAACAGATTCCTAATTTGTTTTGTTTTTTTGAGGTACCTGGGGCCAGAGATTGAATTGGGGACCTTGAATGTGGGTAACTGGCACTCAACCACTGAGCCACATCGGCTTCCCTGACTTGGTTTTATCGTTTGTTTTGCTTGTTGTTTGTTTTGTTTTATTTTGTTCAGGAGGTACCAGGAACCCGGGACCTCCCATGTGATAGGCGGGTGCTCAACTGCTGGAGCCACATCCGCTCCCTCTCCTATCACTGTAACTCAATTCCCCTCTGAACTTGGTGCCCCTGGCTCTTGCAGCCCTATTGACTGAGACTCCAGTCTCCTGGAGAGGCTCTTGACCCCTTTAACATTTACTGGGAAACTCTGATTCTCACTGGATCCAATTCTGGGTCATCTCTCTTCCTCACTCAATGAATAGTCAGCATGTGGCTCACTGTCCTTGTCTACACCACTACCTCTGTCATTTCACTACATGGCTTCAATATCCATGTTGATAATCCATCCGGTTCCCTGGTCAATTCCTTACCTTCCTCACCTCCAGTGATCTGTTTCTCTCCCCTCCCCAGCCACTCTCTCCCTTCCACTCAGTTACCACCAAAAACTGCCTCATCTCCAAAATCTCATCCTTAGTCTTTACATGACCCCCACCAGGACACCCATTCCAAAATTTCTTCAATCCCAACTTAAATCTCCCATTCATTGACTCATTGGTCCCCTCAACTTCTCACTTCCCTCATTACCCGGTTTAGATCCCAGGGCTGGACACTGTAACTGTTGCTCAACCCTGCACTCTCTTGACCCCTCAACCCCTAACACACTTTAACCCTCGTGAAATCCAATTCTGCTTGCCCCACACCTGCACCCAACAGCTGAATGTGTCTGGGGAAAAACTCTCAATCTTACGGACTGGTCTCACTTCAAGTGAGCCCTCACTGTGGTGCATTCCCTGGTCGGTTCACGTCTCCAACTCTGAGACCACAATATCACAACCTTTTTTCCTATGTCAATGAGAAAATAACACCTTTCCAAAGGGAGCTTCCTCATAGTTCCACCCCAAATCCACTAGCCTACCTGCATCTCTACCATATTCACTGACTTCAACCCTGGCTACACTTTAGAATCATCTGGGGAGCTTTTAAACATCCCAAAGCCCAGGTTGTATCTTAGACCAATTAAATTAGAATCTCTGGGGCTGGGACTCAGGCAATTGTATTTTTTTAAGAATCCCCAGGTGATACCAAAGGGCAGCCAAGGTTGGGAATCACAGATTTAGAGGCACCTCAGGGACCACCAAAAGGTAGGGAAGAAGCCATTTACACCGCCTCCCATTACCACCAAAAAGCCAACCTGCTCTCAGCCCACCCCGTCCCAGATCTGGGCACTGGGATCCTATTTCTTCTCACCTGCTCAGAGGCTTGACTCCCAAAATTATCCTCCATCTCTCCTTCACGGTGAGTTCTCCCCTCCTTACTGAAACATTCCCATCGTCCTACAAACCTGCTATAATATGTGTCATCTTTGAGAAAAAGAAAAAAAAAAAAACCACAAAAAACCCTCATTTGATACTTAGCTATGGAATAAAAACCCACATTCAGAATAGTGGTTACTGCTTGAGGGGAGGGTAGCTCTGATTGGCAGGGGCACACAGGGAGCTTCAGTGATATGGAGAATATTTTATTTCTTAAGCTGCATGATGTTCGTTTATTCTTTGTAATACACATGTATATATGCCTATAAATTATGCTTTTATATGTATGAAATCATTTACTTTTTTTAAAATTTAAAAAGCCTCTCTTATTCCAACTCCCTCCAGCGGTGTTCCATTTCTCTTCCCACTTTAGGACAAAACTTCTCACTGCCTCCACTTTCTCACCTCCCATTTATTTCCCCCAGCAGGCTTTCATCCCACTACTGCACTTCCTCCCCACCCTCCCACAGATGGCTCCCTAGTCTGTTTGCTCGCTGTTTTTTGCTTGTTGTTTGTTTGTTTTTTTCTTTAGGAGGCACCAGGAACTAAACCCGGGACCTCCCATGTGCAAGGCGGGTACTCAACTGCTTGAGCCACATGCACTCCTCCACTACTGCACTTAAGCAACATATATCTAAGTCACCAATGACCTCCAAGTTTCCAAACTCAATGGTCAAGAGTCAGTCCTCATCTAGGCCAGGGTTTCTCAGTTTTGAGATAATTAACATTTTGGGCCAGATCTAGTCTTGGTCGTGAAGGCTGCCCTGAGCACTGTAGTCTATTTAGTGGCAACCCTGTCCTCTATCCACTAGATGCCAGTGGCACCTCCTTAGTTATGACAACCAAAAATCTCCAGACATTGCCAAATGTCCCTTGGTGAATATCTAGACCAGTGATTTTTCCTTTCTCTTTCTGGGGTTTTTATTTCTTTAAAATACTTCATATAAATGGTTACAGTCACAAACATGATTTTTAAAATAATGCAACTCTGATGTCCCCCCGCCCCAGAGATGGCGCCCTCGTCTGCTTGCTCATTGTTTGTGCTCATTGTCTGCTCTCATTTTTTCTTTAGGAGGCACGGTGAACCGAACCCGGGACCTCCCATATGGGAGGTGGTGCTCAACTGCTTGAGCCACATCTACTCCCACAAACATGATTTTAACCAAAATATTGCTAGCCTACCGCATCAGCAGGATGGCACCAGCAGGCAGGAGCCACCATCACCATCAGTGAGCAGGTGTCAGCAAAGTGCGTTTGTACCAAACCTCTCCTTTTCCTCAAAGCCGCTCCACAGTGCCATCTTCATTTAGAATGGGGCGGGGGTTTTTTATGCCAAAATTGGGGAGAAACAGCCTTTGTTTTGTTTTTCTAAGTTATTCTAGAAATAAGACATGCAGGTTTAAAAAAATGAATTAAAAAAAAACACAATGCATCATGTAGCTTAGAAGGAAAAATGGGGGATATTTCTTGTCCTGAAATATTTGTCAACTGTTTCTGGGGCAAGCTTTAACACAGAGAAAAGGGGGAAATAACCACAAGGTTGACTGCTGAAGCTCCCTCAGGTTTTAGCTTTGTTGACAGTTAAGCAAACAAATCCTTTTATTTATTCCCCACCCCCCGCCCTTGTTGTTTTGTGCTCACTGTCTGCTCTCTGTGTGTTCTTCTGTGTTTGCTCATCTTCTCTTTAGGAGGCACCAGGAATGGACCCTGGGACCTTCCGGAGTGAAAGAGAGACACTCAATCTCTTGCACCACCTCAGCTCCCTGGTCTGCTGCTTCTATTATTGTCTCTCCTCTGTGTCTCTTTTTGTTGCGTCATCTTGCTGCATCAGCTCTCTGTGCGGGCCAGCTCACAGTGCGGGCCAGCTTGCCTTTCACCAGGAGGCCTCAGGAATTGAACCCTGGACCTCCTATATGGTAGACGGGAGCCCAGTCACTTGAGCCACATCCGCTTCCCCAAATCCTTTTCAATGTTCTAAAAACTGTACACAGACAAGAACATTCATGATATAATTTGCTAATTTCATTTGCTTAAAAGGAGAGAATGCATAGGTCAGAACAGAGAGGAGTCCACTGGACGGGGACAGACCACGATGGGGGCGGGGGCGGCCCTCAGGGCTGCTCCTCCTGGCGACCTCTGGACTTGTCCCTGGGTGCAGGCCTCAGCAGCTGCCTTCCGAGAGCTGTATCCCCTCCATGGGGCTGGGACTGCACAGTAGACCAGTGATTTTTTTTCTTTTTTTTTTTACACTTTATTCTGTACCTTTAATAATTGAAAATATAATCATTAATTTAAAAAGAAAAAGAAAACACAATTGAATAAAAACATACATTTCTCAATTAAATGTAAGACCGATTATTTTTTTTAAAGATTTATTTATTTATTTATCCCCCCCTTGCTGCTTGTGCTTGCTGTGTCCATTCGCTGTGTGTCTTCTCCATGTCTGCTTATCTTCCCCTTGCTGTGAGGTCCTGCTGCATCAGCCCCTCGCGCCACGCAGGCCGGCCTGCCCTCACAAGGAGGCCCCGGGAAGCGAATGGGGGCCTCCCATATGGTAAACGGGGGCTCTATCGACTGAGCCACTCCCGCTTCCCAGACCAGTGATTTTTTAACTGAGGGTGAACCCCTTCCCCCAGGGACTTTTGGCAATGACCGGAGGCATTTTTTTATTGTCACAACTGAGGAAGTGATACTAGCAGGGATGCTGTTAAACATCTTAAAATGCACAACACAGAGCCGCACAACAAAGAATTATCTGACTTAAAATGATAGTTCAGAGATTGAGAAACCTCTGTCTAGATCCATCAGCAAGATTTGACACCACTGATCACGTCCTCCGTCTGGAAGTGCTTTCTTCATTTCAAGTACTCTTTCTGGATCCAAATAAAGAAAGTATCCTCTAGTTCCTTATTGACCGTTCCTTCTCATTCTTCACTGACAGCTCCTCTTCTTCTTCCAGACCCCAAAATATTAGAGGGCCTCTGGGCTGTCCTTGGCTTCCTCCTCTACCCTAATTCTTGCCCCAATACCACCACTGTCCCTTGATTAGCCCCTTAATTGGATTTTCTTCCGTTCTTGACCAATATAGTCCTTCCTCCACGCAGAAATGAGAGTGATCTTTCCAATTCATAAACCAGACGATGTCATTCACCTGCCCCAAACCCTCCCAAGGCTCCCGAACATACAGCAAAATCCAGAATCCTTGCCTTAGCTTTTTTT
>JAQZBX010007141.1:23057-51514 GCA_029593785.1 Cabassous unicinctus
GGCTCTATCCACTGAGCCACACCCGCTTCCCTTGCCTTAGGCTTTGAAGCTTACCTCTTCTGGCTCCTCCCTACATCTCTGACGTCATCCCCTGAGCTATTCCCTCTTGCTCCCTCTGCTCCACCCAGCTGCTTTAAAGTTAGCATAAAATCCAATTCCTGGGGAGTGGATGTGCCTCAAGTGGTTGAGTGCCTGCTTCCCACATGGAAAGCCCTATGGTCCAACCCCCTGCCCTGATACCAAAAACAAAACAAAACAAAACAAAAAACCCAAGTCCTTCCTCCTCCGGCCTTTGTGCTCATTTTTTTTCTCTTCCTGGACCCTTGCCTCCAGATAACTGCATGGCCATTCCCTCACCTCATTCGAATCTTTGCAGAAATATCACCTCCACAAAGAGTCTTGACTGGAAATAGCACCGTGTACACACATGGGGGTCTTTTCTACCTGTTTCCATTACCTGGCTTCATTGTGTTCACAGCTACGCCTAACAATATATTATATATATTTAAAATTTTTGTTTTCTGTCACCTTCACTTGACTGTAAGCTACAAGAAATCCAGGTTTTTTTCCCCCTCCCTCATTCCCAGCACCTAGCACAGTGCTTGGCACAAAGGAGCCCCTCGGTAAAGATTTGTTGAATGACTGAATGAGTAAGTAGCTGGTGGAGCTGTGAGAGGAGAAAGTGAGATCATACCTATAAGACCCCTAGCACAATGCCTGGCACATGGTCACTGCTTCCAAAATAGCAGCTCTTATCATGAAACACATCTCTGCAGAGAAGTCTGCCTCTCACTGCCTCATTTTGCCTGAAACCCTGCCTAGAAGGGAAGCACAAGCAAAATGCTTTGGAAGCAAACAGGAGGAACAATTTTGACACAAAGCCCAGTAGAACCAAAACCACAGAAGCCACCAAAGCTAAACAGAAGGGGAAATTTATTTATGCTCTGGAAAGCTACGATTTTTGTCTCTCGTGCCAATGATAAATGGCAGAGACTAAGTGCACCATATGGTTCCATGTGGTGAGTATGAAATGCCTGGGAATATGAGGGTGTAAAAACCTCCAACTGGCTCAATACCTGGTAACACAGCACTACCAATGGATACTGGTACAATCTGGGAAAGCTGAGACTGACAAGTCAGAAATGAATAATACTGAATGGAATGTGGCTTTACTTTGCTTATGTTTCCTGCCTCAGGCTGGTTCCCCCAGCAGAAAAAAAAAAAAAAAATCCTTTCAGTCTCTGCATGTCAAAATCATGCCCATCCTTCAAGGTTCAACTTCCCAAACTCCTTGAAGGCTCTTCAGATCACTCCCAGTTGGACATCCCTTCCCTGCCACTGATCACTTTTTCCCTTGTATGTGGGGCATTTGTTCACAATGACCCTTTATCCTTATTAGGCTACTGGTGGAGATCCTGCTATATTTATCTCCATATTTCATTGCTGAATTCTGAGTACACCATAAGGATTATTTCATGAATAAGAAAAGTATCCCACCTCACCCATTTAAAGGAAAAATGTCATATGCTTTGTGTGTGCAGGGACAAACACTGACCAACTACTACTTTAAGGAGGTAGCTCAAGTGGTTGAACGCCTGCTTCCAATGTACGAGGTTCTGGGTTTGATCCCTGGTACCTCCTAAAAAAGATCTCACACCAGTACTTTTTTTTTAATCTTCTTTTTCCAACTTTATTCTGTACATTTAATAATTGAAAATATGAACAATTAAAAACTAAAAAGAAAACACAGTTGAGTAAAAGCATACATTTCTCAATTAAATGTACTGAATACATATAAATTTTTTTTTTAATCATACAATATGTTACACAATATATTTGGTTCATAGTAACACAATCATACAGTATTTGTCCTTTTGTGTCTGGCTTGCTTTGCTCACATAATGTCCTCCAGGTTCATCCATGTTGTCATATGCTTTACGACTTTTCTTACAGCTGCATAATATTCCATTGTCACACCAGTTCTTGACCGTCTCTCTGGGCTCTCCCTTCAGGTTAGGTCTTTAATGAAGGCAAAACAGAGCCCTTTGTGGAGTAGGACAAGGAAAGTAACAGTGTGGACAGATCCTCTGAGCTACCTTGGAAAGAGGAGAGAAAAGAAGAAAGGAAGGAACAAGGGAGGGAGGGAAGGAGGGAAGGAGGGAAGGAAGGAAGGGAGGGAGGGAGGGAGGGAGGAAATAAATCCTGATGGGGTGCAAATACTCTTATTTACAGTTCCTTATTATTTGGGTAAATCCTCAGAAACTTATCAGATAGGGGTTTCCCCTCAGACAGATCATCAAGGAATTTTCTGCCCCTCTAATGACTTGGATGAGGGGAGAACTGTTCCAGAATGGTTCTCACCTTCCACAATCACAGAGAACAGAGTCAGTGTCCCCCCAAGTCCTTTCCATTCTCCCAGATGTCTCTTGGACTTTCTTAACCCAGAGTTAAGGCATAATCTCATCTTTCCAGAAGTTCCTATGTGCTCCTCCTTCCAGCCCCTCTCATCTGAGGCTGGGGAGATGTCTTGGACACAAGATAGGTCATATCCCAGTTTCAACCATTCCATTTCTTGGGGGTGTTGGTAAAGTTAGTCCCTGTAACTCCAAAGAAAGAGAGGAGCAGAAGGACACCTGTAGCAACAGGAAGGGATTAGCTCTAGTCAGCTGGGAAAGGAGATTCCTTTTCATATTTTCCTTTCAAGTCTGCTCATCTACTTCACTCTTAAATCTTTAGGGGAAAGGGGGGAACAAAGTGGAAAGAAACATTGCTTCTTCCTCATTCCCCAGTCCAAGCCTCTAACCCAACAAGTAAGCAGTTTTTCATCTGTCACCCTCATTTTGGGTCTTCCTCAGACCTCATGTTCTCTAGCAAGGCCCAGGTTGTTTCTCTCCTCCTTCCTTATTCCTTGGTGACTATGCCAGAGAGCTGCATCCTGGCATAATGAGGCTCAAGGGGCAGGGAACTGGGAGGGAGGAAGCAGTGGGAGTCAGTAAACATTCATGCAGTTATCTACACTTTGGGGGAGAACCTACACTTTTTCCCATTTCTGAGTCTTCACATCTTGGCTCCTTCCTAGTCCTGTATTTAAGATGAGACCTGGGGGAATCTATAAATCCATGGATGTCTTTTCTGGGGGCCCTTGAGTCCTCTTCTAAAATATTAACATTTTGTGCTTTCATTTTGATAGTGTGTGTGTATAAATATACATATATATATACATATATATATATATATATATATTTTTTTTTTTTTTTAATGGAGGTAACGGGGATTGAAACCAGGACCTCATACATGGGAAGCAGGTGCTCAAACCACTGACCTACACCTGCTTCCCAGGTCATCTTTTTTTTTTAAATAAAATATTTGCATTTTGCATTATTTGGATCAGTTTTTCAGGGACTTCAGTTCCTATGCTTGTATTTGTATTTGCAATCACAATGGTGACAAAGGATCACCTAAAGAGAGAAGTTGACCATTTTATTCAGTGTGTCTCATTATGGGGCCTACAGATATATTCTCTGAGATCCAGCTCTAACTCATTTTTTAGATGGCAGCAAAAATGTCTCATCCTCAAGGAATGTTACCTCATCCCTCATCAGTCGCTCTCATAGCACCTCTTCTTCAGAGCACACCAATTACTTATAATCTTGGCCAGACTATAAGCTCCATGAGAGCAGGGACTGTAGCTCTCTCATTCACCTATGAATCTCCAATTCCTAGCATGCTGCCAGGCATGTAGCAGGTGCTCAATAAATATTTGATGAACGAATGAGCAGGAAAGGAGATGAAACACAAAATAAATAAGAGACAGGGTTCCTGCCCTGTAGAACCTACTGGAACTGAAATGTACACGCACAAGACAAGAGAACACTACAAAGCTATACATTTGTAGCAGAGTACACTTTCTTTTAATGGACAGAGGCTGATCTTTAAAGGATCATTGGAGTTGACCCTCTCAGTAAAGGCACACATAATACAAATTAGCAACCTTTGGATATTAGGGTGTAATCAAACTTTTTGCGACACATTCTAGACTGCTTGCCTTTCCCCAAAATCCATGAAATGGAGAAAGGAAGAGGGAGGGAGAAAAGGTGGGTCAATTTTCAATAGGAAACCAGGGGGAGGGAGAAGAGATGGGCTCATTTTCAACAGGAGTCCAGGAAGTCTAAGAATCAGAATAGTTAGTAATTGGGGGAGGAGGGGCAGTGGACTAAGGTTACTCTAGCCAAGAACCCAGAAATAAAACTTGAGGAATAAGTGTAGGCTAGTGGTTTTTGGCTCAACACAAAATAGGGGGAGGGCTATTTTGACACGTTTGTGGCTCATGATGAAACTGCCTCCCCTCCTTGTTGTGCTGATATCATCCTTGTAGTCGGGTACACAGTGGTAGGTGTTAGAGGGCAAACTGAAGAAGGAGCCAAAGTGAGGTACTGAGAGTGGGATTCTCTGTCCTTGTTTAGCCTGGTGGTCCAACCTGTGCAAAAAGCTGGGTAAGCAAGGCTGAATCACAAAAGGAGCCTACATCTTCTCCAGGAGGAGGACCAGTTTCCCACTGCTGTACCAAATGGAGCAGGTTATACCAGTTATATAAGAACTGAAGAGTGATATACACACACACATACACATACATACATGAACTGAAGAGGCACGGAGCAAGGGGTGAAGAGAATAGGGAGAGGTTATTCTAGAATTACACTATTCAAAGAGTGGCCCATGGACCAGCAACATCGCATCATCCCAGAGCTTGCTAGACATGCAGAATCACAGGCCCCACCCCACACCTTAAATCAGAATCTGCAATTTAACAGGTTCTCCAGGTGATGCACGTGCACATTAAAATCTAAGAAGAACTAAGATTTCCTGATGGAGGAGAGCTTGAAAGGTAATGATGGATATGAGGGGAAAGGTAAGGAGAAGTCAAGTTGCTCCACACAGGAATAGAGACGAATTGGGGGAGAAAGAGGACTGAGGGTTTATCTTGGAACACCCTGAACTGAATGGGTGAAAGAGCAGACTGGGGTTGACCCAGGCCGGGAGCTCATAAGGGGGGTGATAAGAGAATAGTAGTGGTGGGCCTGAGGTTGCCAGATAAAAGGACAGGTCTGCCGCCACTATCATTCACCATCTCGACCCACCCACCCTCCGCCATCCTCCCACTCCATTCTCATTCGCCCCAGTCCCTCATCCCAGGACTTTTCCAGACTTTGACTCGGAGCAACCTGGTCACTCCGACCTCAAGCAGAGACCTAGTTCGGTTGCTAAGGCCTAGAGCTTCCCGGTTGCGGGGGAAATGATGTCACGCCCAATAGGCGGGCTAACCAGGCCCCTCCCTCCCCCCATTGGCTGCCAGGAATTTGACTAGATTCGCTGTCTCGCGGGCTCAGGCGTTCCCTGTCAGCGTCTTGCCCCGCTGCCCGCGACCCTCTGGCCATACTTTCCGCCTGGGACAAGACTCTGAGGACCGTACTAAGTGAGCAATTAGCTTCGGAAGGGAAAGGTGATCCGAATAGCCGGGTATTACCACCAGGCTTGGCGCTTTGGCCTCCAGGGTACTTTCTGATCCGATGGAGTTTCGGTTCTTGAAACTCAAGAACAGCAGGGGATCGTGGAACTTATATTTCTAGAGTAGGTGAGGGCGGAACGGAAGCTCGAGTAGGGCAGAGATTTGGGGTGGGGGTGGGGGAATCGGGGACCTTCGGGACCGGGGACCTGGGTCTCAGAAGGACGGACGAGATTGGAATCTGCAATTAGCATTGTTTTGATTTTCTTTTCAGGTGCTGACCTGAACCTGGTCCCTCTTCCTCTGACCAAAACTTCACCCATGGTGGAAGGGACCAGGCAGCCAAATGGAGATGCCACTAGTCAGTCCAACGGGAGAGGACATCTCCCAACCACAGCAACAATGGACAAAGAATCCCCAGGAAAACCTTGATTCAACTACTCAGATCAGGCAACAGCCCGGAGACCCTCCTACTGAAATCCTTGAGCTGGGAGTGAGCGCAGATTCAGACAGCCAAAATCTAGACCATACTCGAGGGACTGAAAAACTGGCTGCTGGATTTGAAGGATCAGCCAGTGAGATGCCAGGGTCCCTTCAAGCTTCTAATCTCTGGTGCTGTCCCGATGGGAGCTTTGTCAAGAAGGTCGTAATCCATGGCCATGGCCTGGACAAACCCAAGCTGGGCTCCCGTTGCCGGGTGCTGGTTTTGGGGTTTCCTTATGAGTCAGGACTGCCAGAGGGCTGGACAGAGCTAACTCTGGGGGTAGGGCCTTGGAGGGAGGAGACTTGGGGGGAGCTCTTAGAGAAGTGCCTGGAGTCCATGTGTCAAGGCGAGGAGGCAGAGCTGCAGCTCCCGGGACATTCTGGAGCCCCTGTCAGGCTCACACTGGCCTCCTTCACTCAGGGCCGGGACTCTTGGGAGTTGGAGGCCAGTGAGAAGGAGGCTCTGGCCAGGGAAGAACGTGCACGGGGCACAGAATTATTTCGAGCTGGGAACCCTGGAAGGGCTGCCCAATGCTATGGACGGGCTCTTCGGCTGCTGCTTACTCTACCCCCACCTGGCCCTCCGGAACGAACTATCCTTCATGCCAATCTGGCTGCCTGTCAGCTGTTGCTAGGGCAGCCCCAGTTGGCAGCCCAGAGCTGTGACCGGGTGCTGGAGCGGGAGCCTGGCCATTTGAAGGCCTTGTACCGAAGGGGGGTTGCCCAGGCTGCCCTTGGGAACCTGGAAGAAGCAACTGCTGACCTCAAGAGGGTGCTGGAGGTGGACCCAAAGAACCGGGCAGCCCAGGTGGAGCTGGGGAAGGTAGTCATTCAGGGGAAGAAACAGGATGCTGGGTTGGCCCAGGGTCTGCGCAAGATGTTTGGCTGATTAAAGGTTAAACCATAAGAGACAGAAACCTGTGAATTGTGGTCTGTGCTGTGAGAGTTTTGGGGGACCAGAGAGAACCATCCTCCCCCTGCTCTTCCTTCACCCCATATCCTATTCTCAGCTTCTATCTTCCTAGGGGAGGTAGCAAGTGGCAGTGCGCCTCCTTTCTTTTTTTAACATTACAAAGCCATATGGTCACGTGTGCTTCGTTTGGGGGAACCTATCCACCTCCGAAGACGTCTAAGGATCTGTCTAAACTTCTCAATTTAGGACTAGCCGGGGGAGATGACGGGCCTTTACATCCTGGGTACTACATCTCCCAAGAGACTCTTTGCCTCTGAGGCCTGATGGGCGCATGCGCAAACCTTACCGCCAGGTGCTGTGGCCCTGCTCTCCTTGCCGTGCTCCAATTGGCCGGGGCTATACAGGCATCTCTTCTATTGATTCATGTGCTCAGCACCCAGCTCTCTTACTGGTCGATAGAGCTTCCGGGACGCCCCTTTTTCCCCAAGAGTTAACTGATTAGTTGATGATGGGGAGAGGCGGGCCTTGGGAACGGTCTCATGGTTGGGGGGTGGGGGGGAAAGATGGCGGAGCTGATTCTCCTTAGCGAGATTGCGGATCCCACGCGTTTCTTCACCGACAATCTGCTGAGCCCGGAGGACTGGGGTCTGCGGCGTGAGGCCGAGGGGAGGGAAAGGGAGGGGGCTGTGGCAAACTGGGCTCCTGACGCACGCGGGAAGGAAGCGGAGGCCTAAGGAGGAAGGCTGGGCGAATACGGAATCCACCATATGAAGGAGGGAGGAGCAGGGGGCTCGTTGTGCATTCGGGGGGTGCGGGAGTCTGGGACGACTTCCACTCGCTGCGGGAACTTCGAGTTGTTCCGGGGTCGGGGGAGGAGGGACTGAAGTTCCTTGGCTATATCACTTTTCAAGTGGGCGGGCGGTGGGTCTGGCCGAGCCGAGCCAATGAGGGATGGGGCGGGGGCTTGGGTGCGGATCTGTAGGCTGGGCCACCTGTATAGGACGACCCCCACTGACATTAAGCATCCCTTGCAGACAGCACCTTGTATACCGGCCTGGATGAAGTGGCCGACGAGCAGACGCAGCTCTTCCGTTGCCCGGAGGAGGATGTCCCGGTATTGCTTACCCAGCCTTGTCTCTGACCCCTGGTGGGTGGGAGTGGTGTCCTGGAAGCAGGACTCAGCCCCAGGCCAGATGTTTTTCGTATACTCTTGCCTTCGGTTTCCTTCCTTGTTCAGTTTGACAGCAGCTCCCTGGACGTGGGGATGGATGTCAGCCCTCCTGAGCCCCCCTGGGACGCACTGCCTGTCTTCCCAGGTATGACATCCTTTGTGATTCCTTCATCCTTTCGGAAACCCTCATCTTCCCACTACAGGGACCGTGTAATTCCCTGTATCTTCACACCCTCTCTACATAAACACCTGTGCACACCTTTTTCCCTTTAATTCCTTATGTTTGTACCGCCCCCCTTTCCCTGGTGGGTGGGTGGGGGAAATCCCCAACTCCATTTCCTCGGATACCTTTTGGACTCTTCTCAGGCTCTACTTCCTGGTTATTTTCTAACCTCTTTTCCTTTAGATCTTCAGGTGAAGTCTGAACCATCCTCCCCCTGCTCTTCCTCCTCCCTCAGCTCCGAATCATCAGGTGTCTCCTCAGAGCCCTCCAGCCAGGTGAGAGAGGAGGCATCTCCCTTCTGCTCTTCGTGGCGGGGACTCTGCTCCATTCCTTTCACCCAGGGGTGCTGAGGAAATGTTTTATGTTCTTAGTGTGTGTGTGGGTGCCCTTCTTCCTTGCCTTTCCTGTTTCTTTAATGCCCTCATTGTCCACCTCTCCACTCTAGTTGTCTAAAGTGAAGACAGAAATGTGTGATAGCATTGGTGGGGCTGGGAAGAAGAGAATTGTTAACTGCCGAGAATTCTGGAACTGCTTCTTGCCCAAGGTGCCCCCTCTAAGGCGATATTTGAAATCATGAGACTTCATCAGCTCTCCCACATAAGGGGCCAGAGACAGTTTAGGGAGACACTCTGTATCGGTCATACCAGAATGTCAAATGATTGGTGGTTTATAAGCTCTAAAGCTTTTGTTTTTACTCTTACTCCCTTGTTTCCTTTCCTTCTCCCCACCTCTCCCGCCACCCACTGCACCCTCACTCTTACCCAGGTCCCTGGTGTAGGGGATGTTTTGGATGTGAAGACAGAGACCTTAGCACCCCCATTCTGCCTCCTGGGAGATGGGCCAACATCACCATTTGGAACTGTCCAGATCAATTTTGGCCCCACCTCTGATGATCACTCAGGTATTAATATCCTGGGATGATCCCCAGGCTTCACCAAGGTAGAGTGTATGTGTGAGTGTGTGTTTGTATGTGTGTGCATGTGTATGCGTGTGTACATGTGCATGTGTGTTCACCTGTGTGTAGATGGAGGAAGGGGTACAGGCAGCAGAACAGGGAAAGAAAAAGTAGGGAGGGGAAATGGTAGATAGCCAGGAAAGAGGCCAGGAAGGAGAGGAAGAATTTTAGGAGACCACCACAAGGGCAGTGTCGAGAAGGTGAAGATTTTCCTTTCTTTTTCTTTTTCCTAGTGTCCTGTTGTGTGATTCAACTTCCTGTGGCTTTGCATTTTCTTAAAACTTGTGGGCTGTTTAGGTATATTTATTTGTGTTACCTATTTTCCTCCTCCAACATTTTACTATAAAAATTTTCAGACGTACAGAAATGCTGGAATACCATATACCCACATCTTGGATTCTACAAATAACATTATTTGTGCTGTTTTTAAAGTGTCCTCAAGTTTATTTCTTCATGTGTATTTATTCAGTAAACATTTATTGAGCACCTCCTTCATGCCAGGTACTGGACAGGGTGTTGGACATGCAAAGATGAACAAGACATGAGCACCACGCTGCCTTGAGAATCTGTAGTGGAGGAAGAAAGACAAGTCAATGCAGGGGTGGTAGTCCTAAGAAGGAGACCATCAGCGGGTGTCATGGACGCTCATCAGAGGGGCACCTCACCCGGATTTGGGCTGCACCAGGGACATGCTCCTGGAGATCAGGTTTCCTAAGCAGAGTTTTGAAGGACACAAAGTTAGGCAGAAGGAGAATGTGAGGGCATGCATGCAAGAGACCTGCACCTCTTCAGAGTGAATGTGAGCAGGAATGGGGATTGGCGAGGAGCTGCAGAAGCTGCAGGGCCAGGTGGGGAGCTTCTTTGCCATGCTAAGGGGCTCTTAGTTTTTATCCTGGGGGCAGTTGGGAGCCTTTGAAGAATCAAGCAGGAGAGCAAGATGATTAGGAAGACAACTCTGGTGCAGAGTGGAGAATGGTGGCCAAGAGGCAGGACAGGAGGCAGGAGGACCAAGAAAGAGGCTCATGCAGTAAATTGAGTAAGATATTCAGATGCCAAGAAGAAAGCAGATTTGAGAAAGAATGAGGTTGAACAGGTGAGGTGCACTGAACCCCTGGGTGTTGGGAGAGGTAGGAGTCAAAGAGGATGCCTGCGTTTCTGGCTGGGGCAGCCGCCGGTGGGTAATAATACCATTAGAATGAGGAATTCAATGTGGGACGTGTTGATTGTTGATATCAAGGTGTCAGCAGAACATAGGGGTAGAGAATAGTAAACAGTGGCTACATGTTTTTGGAGTTAGAGAGAGAGAGAGAGAGGCTTGGAGTAGAGAGGATAGGTTTAGGAGTCATTAGCATATGAGAGAGGAAGGAGTAGCTGAAGCTAGGGAAAAAAGGTATAGAATAAGAAAAGAAAGCGGAGACAAAATCCTGTAGGCATCCTGAAACTGAGGGTTTTGGTTTCCTAGACTGCTCAAGCAAATACCATAAAATGGGTCAGGTTAAACAATGGAAATTTATTCACTCACAGTTTTGAAGTTAGGAAAAAAGTTCAAATCAAAACATCTTCAAAGCAGTGCTTTCTCCCCAAAGACTGTGGTGTTCTGGGGCTGGCTGCTGGTGATCCCTGGCCCTTAGCTTGTCACATGACAAAGGCAGTCTAGCAAAGTGGTTAATAATGTTCTGGATCGAGGAGGCTGGGATTTAAATCCTAGCTCTATCACTTAACCTCTCTGTGCCTCCATCTTTTCTCCTATAAAAACAGGGATAGTAATCTTTTCTACTCCCTAGAATAGGTTTATGAGGATTTATATATATATATATATAACCTGTTGATAGAATCTATTCGGGTTTTCCTCCTGGGTTACAAAGCAGGGTAGAGAAGGATGGAGAGTGGATTTGGAGGGGCAAATGGATAATATTCAGTGCATTATTAATGTTATGAAGAGGACAAACAAAATAATGATTGAAAAGCCTTTAGCACAAAAAGATCCTTAGTGACTTTGGGAAAGGCAATGTTGTTAGAGTCAGATTCTCCCCTATCATTTAGGCATTTTCTTGAGGTCCTGTACTTTATACTCATTACTTTGATAGACATGATAGCGTAAGACATAGTGCTTGCTTGTGGAGTCTCGTGAGGGTAAGTCATCAAGGTTAAATCGTTCTAATAGCATTGCCTCTGTGGAGGAAGCTGGGTGGCTAGGGGACAAGGGAGGGAGGGAGACTCACTTTTCACTGAATTCCTTTCCTTTGGAATTTTGTATCATGTGACTGTATTACTAATTCAAAATTATAAATTGAATTGAAATTTTAAAATAATGATATCAGCAGTCTTATAATTAAGTACTAGAATGTGGTAGCGGTATACTGGTGACCTTTAGACCGAATCTGGCCCTCAGACGGGTTTTATTTTACCTATGTGGGATATAACATTTGTTTTATGGAGCAATCTAGATTGAACAGAGGCTGTGAAGGTTCAGAGGTGGCCAAGGCTTTTAGATTTGGTACCGGGGAAGCCGACAGAGGTTGGAAGGGCCCTTGTGTGAAGGAACAAACAGTGAGCCTCGTTTAAGGCCAGGTGGATTTGTGTGAATGGTGGAGCATGAAAATGGAAGTGACCAGCAGGCAGTCGGGGCAGGCAGGATCAGAGCACAGGTGAGCAGTCAAGGGTGGAGCAGCAGAGGTGATAACAGTATTGGGGCAGATTGAAGTGGAAAATCCAGCAAGACAGGAATGCAGGCCCATAAGGAGGCTTAAGACTCCCACTCCCTGGGCCTCTCTATGTGAATGGGCAAGACCTGTGAGAAAGAGAGGGAAAAGCAGAAGGCCAAGCACAGCCTTGAGGACAATAGAGCAGGGGTGAGAAGAATTAGAGGAGCCCTTGGCAGGGATAGGAAAGTACTGGGGCAAAGAGGTAGGAGGAGAGTCAGCAGGTTAGCAGATCTGTGCTTCCTCTTTCTTCTAGATTGCCTGCCTAGGGCCAGAATAGGGTATAAGGAGAAATGGCCTTGCCCCCATTCCCTATCTTAACCTTCTTCCTCTTCAGTGTTTATCCAATATCCAGCTTTTTGTCTCATCCCATCACCCCACAGATGTACAGACCAAGATGGAGCCTGTCTCTCCGTCTTCCTCCATCAACTCTGAGGCTTCCCTGCTCTCAGCAGAGTCCCCCACCCAGGTGAGCAGCAGCTTCCTTTCCTCCCACCCTGGCTCTTCCATGAGTTCCTCCTGACTCATAGGGGTATGCGAGCTTTCTCTTCTTCACCTTTCCTCGACATGCCATCTGACTCACATCTCTCTGGAATGCCCACATAGGGCCTCATAGGAGAGGAGATACTTGAAGTGAAAACGGAGTCCCCGAGTCCTCCAGGGTGCCTCCTGCATGATGTCTCAGCTTCCCCACTTGGAGCTGTCCAGATCAGCATGGGCCCACAACCTGAGGGCTCCTCAGGTAATAAGGCTTCCTGGCCCCTGGGACCCCTGGAGAGAGAGACCTGTGGTCCTGACATTCCTTCCTTCCTTCCTTCCTTCCTTCCTTCCTCTCGCCTTCCTGCAGGCAAAACCCTGCCTGCCCGGAAGCCGCCACTACAGCCCAAACCTGTGGTGATAACCACTGTCCCGCTGCCACCCAGAGCCGTGCCTTCCAGCGCTGCTGTCCTTTTGCAGCCCCTTGTCCAGCCACCCCTAGGTACTGAAGGACAGAAGGAGACAGTCTGGATGGGCCTTTTCAGGGAGCTCACAGCTATGGAGCTCTCAGCCCCTGGGTACTCAGGTGTGGGTGTGGCCATAAGAACGCCCCCTAACTCACAGCTCTCTGACCTCCTTCTCCTGTTCAGTTGCCCCAGTGTCCCCAGTTGTCCTCATCCAGGGTGCTATTCGAGTCCAGCCTGAGGGGCCGGCCCCCCCTGCTCCACGGCCTGAGAGGAAAAGCATTGTCCTGGCTCCTATGCCTGGGAACTCCTGCCCTCCTGAAGTGGATGTAAGTATTGGGGAGGAGAGGGGTACGGCTAGTGATTGGATGGGAAGGGGGAAGTCCATCATGGAAGAGAACTGTGGAATGAGGAGAGAGCTGAGATCAAGGAGTACTATGTGAGGAAGCAGACCCATAAGATGATCCTGAGGGTCAGAGTGGACTCCTGCTTACATATGAGTACCAACTCCATGTAGTTTTAAGGTCCTTACTTAGGTTTGTTGTCACTGCAGATGGAGAAATGGGCCGTGGTCTCAGTAAATCAAAGGCAGGGGAGCCACACTGGGTTCTGATTGTGGCAATAGTTGGGAAAGGGAAGCTGCTTCCTAGTGGGAAAACCCAGTAAAATATTCTTTAATTATAGAAAGGTTAAATTTTGGGCCCTAAAAAGGAGGACAGTGGGGACATATGGGAATTTACTATATATTCTCTCTAACATTTCTGTAATCAAAGTATCTTTAAAAAAAAAAAAAAAAGGGCAGTGAAGAAAGAAGACCCACCAAGTAAAGAAACAGAGGTTCCATCAGGATAGAGGAAGTTCCTCCTTTGGTCTAACTTCTCCCAGTTCTGAGGCACAGAAACAGGGAGTGGTTAAGAGAAGGGTCCCTTTTCTGGAATGTTTTAGTAAAGAGGGAAAACCCCTCTGGCTGGGTAGATAGGGGTCAGGTAGGTAGGGGAACAGCCCAGGTCAGCCTTGGGTAGGCAGTCCTCGGGGTCCCTCTCTCCCATCCATCTTTCATTCCCTTTTTTGACCCCCCGGGTGCCTAGGCAAAGCTGCTGAAGCGGCAACAGCGGATGATCAAGAACCGGGAGTCGGCCTGCCAGTCCCGGAGGAAGAAGAAGGAGTATCTGCAGGGGTTGGAGGCTCGGCTGCAAGCTGTGCTGGCCGACAACCAGCAGCTCCGCCGGGAGAACGCCACCCTCCGCCGGCGGCTCGAGGCCCTGCTGGCCGAGGTAAGATGGGTCTGTCCTCCTGCCCCCGTCTGTCTTAGCAGCAGGAAGGTGGGGCCCCTTGGGATGACTTCCCCTCTTTCTTGCCTCGTCCTCTGCACCTCAGAACAACGAGCTCAAGTTAGGGTCTGGAAACAGGAAGGTGGTCTGCATCATGGTCTTCCTCCTCTTCATCGCCTTCAACTTTGGGCCTGTGAGGTGAGAGCCTGCCTGTTGCCCTGGACCCCTCTGGTGGAGCCCGACCCCACAGCCTCCTGACCGCCTGCTGGCACACAGACGGTTCTGGTGTCCTCAGCGCGGATGCTGTCTCCAACCAGTCCTTTCTTGCTCCATCGTTTCTCTCCTAAATCCTGGAGTAGGCGAATTTTGATAAAAACAGTGAATAACGAGTGCTTACGGAGTTCTGTTCTCTGGGTTAAGCGCTGTCCTTTTCTATTGCTTCCTGTCCTTAGGAGGTCGATACCATTCTTATTCCCACCTCCCGCGTAAAGAGACCCAGTTCTTGTAGAACAGATGGGAGCCCAGGTGCTGTCTGCAGAGCCCTTGCTTTAACCAGACACTCAGTAGAGCTGGAATTCTTTCCCGTTCCCTGTGCTTCCTCACCCACAGCATCAGTGAGCCCCCAGTCTCTCCTCCCATGAGCGCGGAGGAGCCTCGTCCCCGGAGACACCTGCTGGAGTTCTCGGAGCAAGAGCCAGTTCAGGGAGTTGAGCCCCTCCAGGGGTCCACCCAGGAGCCTGAGGAACCCCAGCCCAGCCCCACAGGCTGGCCCAGTTTCAGGTGAGGCAGGGGGTGGGGGGTGGGGGTGCCCTCTCCTTTAGAATCTGAGTGACTCTTCTCTCTCAAATCTGCCTTTTCTTTTTGGGGAGAGCCAGAGTTGCTCTCAGGCTGTCATTGCTTTCTTCTCTGTTGATGGGGGAGTGCTGGACAGTCTCTGATGGTTGCCTTCTCCCTGCCTCACTCCAGGAACCTGACAGCTGTACCCCGGGGGGCCAAGGAGCTGCTCCTGAGAGACCTAGACCAGCTCTTTCTCTCCTCTGATTGCCGTCACTTCAACCGAACTGAGTCCCTGAGGTGGGGGGGATTCTTCTGAGGGCCTCCTGCCCTGCCCCCCCCCCCCGAGACCCTCCACAGACAGCCCAGCTGTCCTTGCATGCTGATGCACCAGCTTTCCTTGCCCTCTTGTCTTCTTCCTGTGTGCGGACAAGGAGGGTTGGAATCTTGGCCTGGTATGGAGGCATTAACCCTCCTCTGCTTCCCCAGGCTTGCTGACGAGTTGAGCGGCTGGGTCCAGCGCCACCAGAGGGGCCGGCGGAAGATCCCCCAGAGAGTCCAGGAGAGACAGGTAGGCTGTGAGCCTGGCTCAAGGAAGGCCACACATGAAGACAAGGGCTAAATGTTCTGGGGATTTTGAGAGGGCATCTCATTGTGGAGGTTTGAGGGATTGTTTCGGGGGCAGTGGAGGGATGGGTGTGAGGTGGCGTCTGTTTCCAGGGGCCGTCTGTCTCTTTCCCTTCTCCCTTCACCCTCTCCAAATCCTTAGATACCTCTCCTTCCAGAAGTCTCAGCTACGGAAGAAGTCACCTCCAGTTAAGGCAGTCCCCACCCGACCTCCCGGACCCCCAAAAAGGTGAGTACTGGGGGAGGTGCTTATTGATTAAGAGAGGGTCTGCGCTAAAGAGCTCCACCCCCAGGAGCTGTCCTGTGCGTGCCATCACTGCCACCACAGGACTGTGCCTCCCTCGTCCACTGGTGGTCTCCTGGCTCTTTCTCTCTCTCCTCCCCTCCTTTCCCTAGTGGGAATGGGCACTAGGCTTAGTCCCTCCCAAACCCTGTTTCTGCACCTGCCTAGGGATTCTGTGGGCCAGCTGCAGCTGTATCGTCACCCAGACCGTTCCCAGCCCGAGTTCCTGGATGCAATTGACCGACGAGAAGACACATTTTATGTTGTCTCATTCCGAAGGGTGAGTTCCTCCCTCCACCCGTCTCCCTCAAGCTAGGCTCCCCAGCAGTCTGCCCTCAGGAGGAGGGTGTAGAGCAGGGCTGGGAAGCCTGTCGGCATCTCTCCCTCCACCCTCCTGGCCTAGCCCCTCTGTTTCCCAGGACCACTTACTGCTCCCAGCCATCAGCCACAACAAGACCTCCCGACCCAAGATGTCCCTTGTGATGCCTGCCATGGCCCCCAATGGTAATTCCTTCCCTGCAGGGTGTGGGGAGGAGTCCTGACACTGAGGAAGGGGGATGTCCAAAATGGAGGGAAGTAGGGAGAGGAACGGGCCATTCCAGAGAGATGCTAGGGTCACAGGTGAGAAGAAGCTGGAAATGCCTGGAGAGAAAAGCAAAATGCAGGAGAGTTTGATGGGAGGAAGACAAGAGTGCAGGTCCTCCTTCAGGGAGGACGTTTGGGTAGGCGGCGGGGCAGATGGGGGTGGGTTGGGAACCTGCCGGACTCTCATTTCCATTTTTTCTCTTGATGTTTTCTCCTGTATGGCCCCCTTCCCCCACCCCGCACCCCCACCAATGACATTTTCTTTTCCTACCCCTTTCCTTCCCCCTGCATCAACCTCCATCCCTGCCTTCCCATTTAACTCCCAACATGACTCTGCCTGCTCCTCACTGCCCTTGCCTTCCCTCCCTCTTCGCTTCTAATTCCCTGACCCTGTCTCTGTTTGCTGCCACCTTCTTTGCTTCCTTAACTTTCCACTCCTCACAGAGACCCTGTCAGGCCCGGGGAGCGCAGGGGACTATGAGGAGATGATGCAGATCGAGTGCGAGGTCATGGACACTAGGGTGATCCACATCAAGACCTCCACGGTGCCCCCCTCGCTCCGAAAACAGCCGTCTCCGAGCCCAGGCAATGCCACAGGTGGCCCCTTGCCAGCGCCTGCAGCCGGCCAGGCCCACCAGGCCTCCCGCCAGCCCCTCTACCTCAACCATCCCTGACCTCTGTGGCTCACACTAACTTAGAATTGGGGGGCAGGGGTGACCAAGTGGGAATGTTTCTAATTTCCCTGATCCCTGGGCTTGGGGCAATTGGTAAAGGAAAGGCAGGGTGTGGGGGTTAAACACTTACTGGGAGGTAGGGGAATTACCTCTCTTTTTAGCCCCTTTTGGAATCTAGGGCTCCTCTCATTGCAATGGACCTTCAGTCCCTGCTTCCTTCTTTGAGGGTATTGAGTGAACTTAAGTTTTGGGGTGGGCTCCTGCATGCTGTGTATTCTTTCATTCCTCTGTTTGGGGGTCAGGGGTGGGAATTCAGTCCCCAGGTGGGACAAGGGAAGTTTTTACATTTTGGAGCTAGTAATGGGGCGTGAGGGAGGGGTGGTATAGAAAGATCGGGTTTATGTGTGTACATATGTTCTTTTTTATTATTAAATAAACAACTTGAAGGGAGTTGAAGGAATGGTGGCTGCCTTCCTGGCTCATGACAGGGAGTATGGTGGAAAGTGGCTTCTATAAGGATAGCATCAAAGAACCAAGCACTGAAGATACAGCTGGCTCTGGAGTGGGATCGGTGTGGGAGCACAGGCCTTATGTCATCCCCTTGTCCCTACCACTGTGTCTAGGAGGGGAGTTGGGGGAGGGATGTCCCGTGGCATGACAGACCAGAGGATATAGCTCTCTGGAATGTGTCTGAATAAACAGGAAGGACAGGGGGCCCCACGCCCTTTGGGGTGAACAGCCTCTTTGGGTCCCTTACTCTCTAGCAGGTTCCCCCTCCCTCCCCTTGCTTTGCAGGGCAAGCAGCTCAAACAAACAATAGGAGCTGGGGCCAGAGGGCTTTGGGCCCAGGAAGGAGGGGCTGCAGTGGAGAATGGGGTGGTATTTGAGAGGGAAGGGGGATACTGGGGGGGCCTCCTGAACTGGAGGAGACTGAAACTTGAAAGTCCAGGTGAAAGCAAAAGATAGAAGCGGGTCCTGCAGAACAGGCTGTGCATTCTAATTAGGGGTAAAGGGGGGAAAGACACGGGGAGAGGCCAAGTCACAGCCCCAACCTGCGGGGTCGGGGGGGATCCCTGCCCAGCTGCTCCTGTCCAGCAGTGCCTCAGGCCTGACCCTGTAGGAGTGTCCTGGGTCAGCTGGAGGGTGTGGGCTGGGCCTGGGCTCTATGCCCAGATGACTGGACAGGGGCCGCCCGGGCCACAAGCCCAGGCCTGAATGGGGAGGGAAAGACCTTGTGTGTCCAGCCAGGCTCTACCCCCCGCCCATGACTGTGTTTGGGGTGAAAACAGACCAAGTAACTACGGCAACCTGGAACTGGGGCTCCCAGGAACTAGGCCTCTCCTCCCTCCAGAGGGCAACCCTGGCTCCTCGATCTGCTCTTCCTGTCCCAGGGTCCCTTGAGTTGACCTAGCCTTATCCAGACAGTATAATGTAATGAGAACAAGGATTTTGGAAACAGATCACCTCAGCTGGATTCCCTGCCTTGCCTTTTTTTCCCCCCCCTCCAAATAGAGAAGTTGTAGCTTTACAGAAAAATCCTGCCTCAACTACAGCATTCCCCTATACCACCTTGCATTAGTGTGGTACATTTGTTGCAATTCATGATAGAACATTTATTCCCGTGAAAAGGAAAGTCAAGCTCTGGGCTGCTGCTCTCCAGGCCCACATGAATCTTGATTCCTCGGGCCACACTTCTCCATCCAAGGCTACCTCAGCTTACCTGGCCGCTGTCCTGTGCCTCATTGGCTCCTTCCTATCCCAGGCCCTCTTGTCTCTCTCTTCTGTTCTGCGTTTTTTGTGTGCCACCCCTTCCTGCTTTCCTTCCTTAGGGTCTTGCCTTTGTTTCTCTTATCATCCCTGACCCCATTGTACCTCTCTTCCTCTTTTCTTTTCTCTCGACTTCTTTCCTGCTTTTCTTTGCCCTACCCCACTGCGAGTTAACACCTCTTTTGACCATTTTTTGTTTCTCACTACTTTTGTATTTTTCCCTTTCTCCTCCTCTGCTTCCCGTAATTTTCCATTATTCTTTCCTCTCAGTCTTCTCATCTCCTCCTGCTCTGACCCTGTGTTTGCCTCCCCCCTTTTTCCTGCCACCCCCTACTCTTTCCCTTTCCATTCCTTTGTCCGCATTCCTCTTCCCTTTCTATTACTTCCTCTCTTCTCCCCCCACTTCGATCCTCTCCTCCTCCTTCCTGCCCTCTTCTCCCTTGTCTTCCCCACTCCAATCCTCTGTCCTCTTCCCAGCTGTGGGGGCCAGGACTGGGGAGCCTAATGTTTGCCTCATCGGTCTGCTATGGCTTCTGGATACAGCACATCTGGATTCAGGGGCCCAGATGTGTTGTTGCCACAGCGACCTCCATCCCTCTGGTAAATATGGGCGCCCACCAGCCCAGAGCAGAGAACAAAACAATTGTGTGACTTTCTTTTGTCACGAGATAGAAATGTCCTCCCTCCTCCCTTCTCCCCACACCCATGTCTCCAGGCAAAGGAAGTTTTAAGGGTTCAAACCTTTCTTGCTATGGTTCTCTTGGCCCATTTCAGCCTAGCCTCTTAGTTTTCTCTCATCTTTCATCTCAGGCTCAGCCTTTTCTCTCCCTGTCCCCCTTCCTCACTTACTTCTCTCCCCACTGCCCCAGTTCTCAATAATGGGATGTTGACTGCCCCGTCTTACACTTGCTAGTTTCTTCTAACTGGATCTACACAATGACTGGATGCAGAAAGAAGTTTCAGACATCCAGATTTTCCACCATTCTTTCTCAAACATCCTATAAGAAGCCCCATAATTTGTTTGTCGTGTCATTGGTCTTTTCCTTTTCCAGGGCTATTGTTGGGGAAGAGGAGAGAATACAGGCTTTGGAACCAGAAAACCTAGGTTGAGGGCCACCTTTGCCACCACTAACAAAGTCCCTGGGACAACTCGGTCAATGTCCATGAGCCTCAGTTTCCTTAGCCACAAAGTGGGTTTAATAAAATGCCTGCACTCTGTAGGAAAGTGCTTTGTAAACAGAAGCCGAGTACAAATGTTTTCTGTCTTTCTCCTCTCTGGGGCTGCTTCCTTGGCTCGCGGCCCCTGGCCTCTCTTCATTCCCTCTTATCCTTCAGCTCCTTGCCCTTAATTGCCCTTCTTCTTTGTCTTCCCTTCTCTCTGTCTTTCCCTTTCTTCTTTTCTATATTTTTTATCCCACATCGTCCAGAGGTCAGGACAGGAACTTAGAGGATCATTCAAGGACCAACACTCAGAGCGAAGATACCTGGACTGAGGCTTCAGAGAACAGCTGGAGCACATGGACGGTTCTCGATATCACCCCGACCTTTCTGCTCCCCATCCAGGGCACCTCAGTGAAGCAGACCCCAGCTCTGACCATTGGGCTTCCCTGCCTTTATGCCTGTGAACCCCTCCCAAGCACTTTCCCCATCCTTCTCTCCCAGTCCTTTCACAATTCAACAGCAACAAGCATTTATTCTGCATCTACTCTGTACAAGGCCCGGTGCTTTGCTATTGAAATACAAGCATATATAAGACATGAGCTCCTCCAAGAGCCTGAAATCCAGAGGGGTGAATCAGATTTTCAACAATGATTATCTCAGAACCTGGAATTATGTCTGTCAAGCTTCCAGTGCCTTCCCCACATGCCTGGTAAGCTTGTAAACATCTGGAATCCTGCAGTCGCTCTCTGAGACTCCATCCATTCCCCAGCAGTGGGCTTCCAAGATCTCCCAGGGCCATCCTTCCAGTCTTGCTCCCCTCAGGGTCACCTGGCCACTCTCTGGGCCAAGTATACTTAGGGGACTATACTTCCTAAATAATAAAACAAGGGTACAGGGCACAGGACAGAGAAAAAAGGTGTATGACCATGGAACAGAATTATTGGAACCCGAGCCTGTCAGAGAAAATCCACACTCTGTGCAGTGTGCTCTAAATCCACACTCTGTGCAGTCTGCTCTTCCCATGTAACAGTGTTTCGAGACCCTCACCCTCTCTTCCACACTCTCGTGCCTCCCAACCAGAGATGTGAGGGCATCTGTTACCTACCCCTGGCTTGGGGGCTTCGGGCCAAGGCAGAGGAAGGAAGCTGAGCCCAGCTCTGTCCAAGATGCTGACTTCATTTTCCCCATCAAAGCCAGGAAAAAAACAGCAACACACACACAGCCAGACACACGGACACACACGAGGACACCCACGCAACAGCCGATGCATACCTTTGCCCTCAGCCACGGCGACCAACTGGGCATCTGGGGTCACAGCCACAAGCTGTGCCAGCCAGCCTTGACCCGGGGACAGCAGCACACTTGAGACTGGGGATGTGACCTGCAGTACAGACACATGTGCCCCAGCCCATATAGCAGTGCAGGCACATGTGGGCTCCTGCATGTCACTTTCACCGGTCACCTGCGGCTTGGTCACGCTACACCCCAGTGAGGAGGTTTGCAGTGGGGTAGAGAGGATATCCTCAATGTGAAACCAGGGATGGGGGGTGGGGGAGGCACCCTTATTTGGGATATTTTTTCTTTGTACAGAAGTCTCCGTTTCTGCGTCTTCGTTAGGGCAGCACATGAGAAGAACGAAGCCAGAGAAACATCTAGCATGTGTGGGTGTCTGCCTCTCTGTCCGCCCTGTCCTCTGGTTGTCAGTCTTCTTGCCTCCACCTGAGACTAAGGTGCTCTTTCCCTCCAGCCTCTAACTCTCTCCACCTCTTCTGTTTTCCGCCACTGAGTCTCTCCATTCATACCCCCCACCCCCATATTTGCCTCCTCTAGTTCTGTCTACATCCCTAAACCTTCCTCCTACCCTTCAGGCTTTCCTTCCCTGTCTCTCCTCAATCCCAACTTCCTTCCCAAGCCTTAAATGTCCTGGTGTTCAGTCAGGGCCTTGCCCAGGCAGTGCCCAAGCCTCAGCTGCCACTTCTCTAGGAATTCTCTGAGGCAGGAGAATGAAAAGGGGACAGTGATCCCAAGGTGAGAGCAGGAGGTTCTGGGCAGCTCAGGGACATGGTAAGAGGAGGAAACAGGAGAGGAAGAGGTGGGAGTGCTGGTGGGAGAAGTGGTGCTAAGGCTGGGGCAGAGGTTGGGACTCAGGGTCCCTGAGAAGGTCCCACGTTGTGGAGGGACTTGGGCTTTCTCCTGCTCCCCTCCCTACCTCTGCTCCCTGCCCCACATGGCCAGTGGAGAATTAGAGGGGGCTTGAAGGAGGGGGCAGCAGATAGATGGGGTGAGGTGGGAGCTGGAGCAGGGTGGCGGCTGGCAAAAAGTGGGAAGGAAGGTACTGGGCTGGGGAGGAGGGAGAGAGGGTGGTCCTGGGGGAGGGTGTTGGGAGAGAGGAGAAAACTGGGCTAAGAGAGACGGGTTAACAAGTGGGGAAGTGGTGGTAGTGGGAGAAATGGAATCAGGAATGGGGATGTCAACTTGGGCAAAATTTAGGGCAGGGAGTTGGAGTAAAAATGGGACAGGGAAAATGGGAGGTAAGCCTGGTGATGGAGGGGTCGAGATGAGGGGCTAGTGGGACTCTGGGACCCTAGACAGGGAGGGGGGCCAGGGCGACAGCGGGGGGGGGGTGGGTGGCGGGTGGTGACGCTGGGAGGGCTTGGCTGGAGCGGGAGGGGTGGGAGGAGGACCTGCCCTATCTCCGCTCCCCCCCTCCCCGACCTCACGTTGGTCCTCCCCTTCTCCTCCCCCTGCTCGCCGCAGGCTCCCTCCTTCTCTCTGTCGCTGCCGAGATCGACGGTCGCAGCTTGGTGAACCCCTGCTGCAGGGGACAAGTGAGGGAACCTCCGAGAGCCCAGGGCTACCAAGGGGAGCCCATCCTGCCCTGCCCCGTGACACGTGCCCCTGAGTTGGGGACAGAGCAGGTGCAGAGGCACTGCAGCTGCCCATTACCCAGGTAAGCACCAGAGCTCTGGGACGACCCAGAGGGACGGGCAGGGAGGGGTTGGGAGGAGCAGGGGGCTTCTGACTACCCCCATAGCCCAAGCAAAGGCCAGACCTCTCAGGAGAGCAGGGACTTTCTATTCAGGGCAAAGGAAATAGGGCCAGGCACGGGGACCAGACTCCCTGCGGAGGGAGTGTCTGGGAGGACAGGGCAGTGTATTGTGGAGGTGGAGTGGGATGCCAGGGTCCGGACAGGATACAGGCACCCGAGAGGGGCTGGGGACAAATAGCCGGACTCCAGGAGTCAGGTGGTGGCACCAGGGTGGAGGCAGTTGTCAGTGAGTTGGGACCTGGAGGGTGCTGGTGTTGGGGGAAAGATAGGAGCTAAGGCTGAGCTGGTAGCCAGTTGAATCTCCGGAGGAAAGTGCTAGTGGAATCCCCCAGGCTGTGGCTAGAGGGGCTGAGGCAGGGCTCCCGGGAGCTGCCTCTCTGGGCATCCAAATGGGGACTCCCCAGGTGGCAGCGTGTGGGTTGCAGGGACTGGGAGGGAGGTCTGGAGCTCTTGAGCCTGTAGGAAATGCTGAAATGGATAGAATCAGAGCTCTAAGGTCTGGGAAGGGAAGAATACTGCAACTTGTTCTTGGCTGAGAGCTCTGCCCCCGTGACTCACGTTTCTGCAGGGGGATGGCTGGAGAGGTGCCCTGGGGCACAAGGGCTCCGTCTTCTCTCTTTCCCCCTTCAAGGCTCCCCCTGCTTCTATCCATCTGAAACCACCCCCCCACCCCCTACGTGTGACACACCCCGGGTGGGGCGGGTGGGTCTCTTATCTCGCCTGGAAAGAATTTAATGGCTTGGAAACAGCTGGAAGCGGAACTGAGGGGAACTACTGGGAAGCAAATCGGAAACACCGAAACACCACCACTGGCCTCTGCCAGCTTCCAGGCCCCGCCCGCAGCTTCCCGGATCCCCAACTCACTCTCCTCTTTCCCTGGCCCTGCCTCCAAATCCCTGGTGACCCAGCATCTAAATTCCCCAAACGTCCTCCAGCTCAGGTCCTGGCCACTCTGGGTACAGGACCAGAAACCTTGGTCCTTCCTGTCTCTCATTGCCACCCCTGTCTCTCATTGCCACTGCCGCCCCCCGACACTTTCCCACTTGGAGTCCAGAAATCCTTTGCCTTAAATAATTTTCTATCCCCTTGGTCCATCAGCTCCCCAGAATAAGGGGTACCTGGATCCCCAACTTGCTCTTCCCTGGCACCCTTCCCACCTGGTTCCAGCCCAATGTCTGGGACCCCTCCATACTCCCTCCCCCCTCACACTCCTGGAATCCTTCTACCTTTACCCCTCTTTTCTAGATTCATCTGGGGTGTGGTAGGAGGGGCAGAGTGGGGCCAGAGCCCCCACCCCCCGCTGGACTATCCCTCCGGGAGGCCAGCCCCTCTCCCCACCCCTTGAGACCTACAGTCCCTGATGAATGAAGTGTCAAAGTTGGCTACAACACTGAATACCCAGGAAGCTGAGTCACAGCTTGGAAAGATACGCCAGCCCTACAACTGTGAACAGGGTGCCAAGAGGGTGAGGCCTTGCCCCCCTTACTGCAGAGGGGCACCCCCGATTCATGAGGGTGGGGCAATGAGAGGGGAAACACCAGAGATGCCTGAATTCTCGCTTGTCCAGTGCTGAGAGGAGAGTACAGTTCTTCCAAGAGTTGCCTGTTGGAGCTTGAGGGAGAGGGGGATTGGGAAGGAGGCCCTGGGGGAGTGATCTGTGGGGCCCCTCCTCTCTTCTCACACCAGCCTCACCAGCTTCCTTCTCTCCTTTTATAGACACCCCCTTAACCTCTTCCTCCCATGGGGAGGGATGCAGGGTGCAGTTGTGGGGCACGGGGAGGGAGAGCAAGCCAAATTCCCAGAAGCCTCCGGGGATGTGGGGAGTGCAGTAAGCACAGGTGCCTGCTCCCCACTTGGGAGATCTCCTGCTTGGTTCCTATCACCCTAACAAGGTCCTTTGACTCTCAAAGGTGCAGCAAAATTGACTTGCTAAGGCATCATCCCATGGCTGTGGAGGAAACATGAAGGGGAGGGTGTGTGTGTGTGTGCGCACGCGCATGCATGGGCAGATGTGGGCTTATTCCGGTGCATGTGTGTTTACGTGTGCAGGTGTGTCCATATTCGTATACGTGGGTGAGAACACACCCATGTATTTGCATGTGCACATGTATGTGTATGCATGCCCCCACTGGTGCTCACGGAGTGACTTGCATGGCGTTAGACACAGGGTGACAGGATTTGAGGGTAGGTCAGAGCTCACCTCTTACCCATGGCCACACCCCAAGCTGAGAGAAGGGCTGAGGGTCCCAGGGAAGGGCAGTTCCTTGCATGCCAGGCTCTCCGCCTGGACGCCTTCTCAGATGGAGGTGCCTCTTGGTATTGTCTAGCTCCCTTTCGGTCTCCCACTGGCTGGTAGCCCTGAAAACTCCTTAACTCCTTTTTCTCTCACCCAGAGGAGTAGTTTAAGAGTAAGAAGTCAGGAAATGTGTGTGTGCATGGCGGGGTCATGGTGTGGCCCAGCCCCTTCCCTCCTCACCAGCCAACATTCCCGCTACCCAGCCTGCCCTCCTCCCTCCAGCCTCTGTGGTCTGGCAGAGCTGGCAACTTGCTGACACCTCTCCTCAACCCTTGCTAGAGTTGAATCCTGACCCACTTCCACTGTAGCACCCTCACCTCTCTCACTCTGGGCACCCAATACCTTTCCTCTCCAGCTCTTGTCTCCCTGAGTTCCCCACTCCTTGCCTCAATGAATCCCACAAAGGAACACCACTGGCTAACCAGCACCCACATCAAGAAATAGGATCTTCTTAGCACCCCAAAAATCCCCCCACTGCTCCCTTTGGGTCACCACCCCCCAAGAGTACCCACACTTCTGACTTGTAACAGTGTAGATTCATGTCTCCTTGAACATCATATGAATAGAATTATATAGCATGTACTCCTTTGTGTCTGACTTCTTTTTCTCAACCCCATATGAGGGAGATCCTTCCATGTTGTTGTATATAGCTGTAGTTTTTTCTCATTGCTTTATTTTATTCCACTGTGAATAAACCACAATTTATTTATCCATTCTACTGATGTGAGACATTTGGGCAGTTGCCAGTTTGGGGCTTTTATGAGTAGTACTGCAATGCTTGGGATATTCCTAGAAGTAGAATTGCCGGGTCAAAGGATTTACATATGTTCAGCTTTGGCAGATTTAGTAGATGCTGCCAAACAATTTTCCAAAGTGCTTGTACCATTTTGGTCCTGCCAGGATCCACCCCCAGCCTGTTCTCTGGCTCTGCTTCTGCCCAAGCTGCTGTTTGGAACAGATTTCCAGCCCCAGACACTGTCCTTGGTCCTAGCTCTGATCTTGGTCCTGTCCTTGGTGCCAGCACTGATGCTAGTTCTGGTCTTAAATTGAACTTTTCAGTCATTCATATATTCCATAAAATATTTATTGAACACCTACTATATGTCAGATGCAAGGACACAATATTCAAAAAAGAAAAAAAGGTGTCTTGTCTGTCCCCATGGACCTTACAGTCCAACTGGACAAGATTGAGGGTGGCAATAAAATAATCCCACAATAAATATATCATCACAAATTGTTATAAATATTACAAAGAATAGTTACACGGTGCCATGATAACACATGATAGGGCTATCTGACCTGGTCAGGAAAGCCTTCCCTAAGGAAATGACGGGGAACTGAGATCTGAGGGGTGAGGAGGCTGAGGGAGAAGGGAAGAGTGTTCTGCATAGCGGAAAGAACATAGACAAAAGTCTGGGGTTGGGAAGGAGCACAAAGAGCATAAGGCACTTAAAGAAGTCCAGCGGGTTTGGAGTGGGGAAGGGGAGGGAAACGTCATGGGAGAGGTCAGCAGGGCCACGTGATGCAGGGCTGTTTGTCAGTGTTCGAAGAGAACTGGAAAGGGAGCCACTGAAGAGTTTTAAGGAGGAGAAGGACCTCCTAGTTGCTTCTTGAAAAGATGACTCTATTACAAGACTGTGGGAGCCAAGAGTGGAAAAAGAGGGGCCAGCCAGGAAGAAATCGCAGCTGTCAGGCAAGAGGTGGATGGTAGCTTGTACTATGATGACAATAAGAGGGAGAGAAGTAAATGAATTAAAGGCATGTTTATGAGGAAATATGGGGAAATGTGGTGGTGTTGGCTGGGTTTTGACGCATGCTGATAGGTTTCTGGATAAATGGTGGGGCTGTGCATGAGCTGTGATGGGGGACGCTGGGAGAGGACCGGGGTGCAGGAGGGTGACCAAGAGCTCAGTTTCAGACCAGCAGAGTTTGAGGTGCCCTCTGGGGAGACTCCAAGTAAGCAGTTGGATTTGTTGCTTTGGTGTTAAGAGGAAACGACTGGACTGGTTTTATACACTGGTGTGTAGATTGGAAATTAAAGTCATGGGACTGCATGAAGTTACCAAGGTGGGTGACTCATGTGTAGTTCTCAACTGCACATTACAATCATTTCCTCAATCACTCTAGCCACATATATGGCTACTGGCTACCATATTGGACAGCACGGATAATGTTTAAAAATGTTTTTAAAGGAAGAAGGGGTCAACAGTGTCCAATAATTCTGAGAGGTCAAGTAAGATGAAGACAAGTGTCCCTTAGATTTTGTGACAAAATCTAAGTGGTGAGTTGAAGGGGGTTGGGGAAGCCAGATGTGAGTGGATTGAAGCATGCATTGGAAGTGGAGAAATGGAAACAGCAAGTACAGATAAATCTTTTGACCATTGTGGTCATGAAGTAGAAGAGTGGTATGTGGTGGTAGTTGGGAGGTGTTTTTTTTTGTTTTTTTTTTTTAGGTATAATTTTCATACATTAAAGTGCATAAATCTTAAGTGTACAATTCAATTAATTTTTTTTGAGGTACAGAGGAGAGAATTGAACCGGGACCTCATATGTGGGAAGCCTGTGCTGAGCCACACTGACTCCCCTGAGTTGGTTACTTTGCTTGTTGTTTTTGCCTCTAAGAGGCACTGGAGACCCAACCTAGGACCTTCCATGTGGGAAGCAGGTGCCCAATCGCTTGAGCCACATCTGATCCCCAATTAATTTTTTATTTTTTAGCTTTATTTTGTACATTTAATAATTGAAAATAAAAACAATAATTAAAAATAAGAAGAAAACACAGTTGAATAAAAACATACATTTCGCAATTAAATGTACTGGATACATATACATTTTTTTTCTAAATCATACAGTATGTTACACAATATATTTGGTTCATAGTACCGCAGTCATACAGTATTTGTCCTTTTGTGTCTGGCTTGCTTTGCTCCCCAAGGAGGGGGATTGGGAAGAAACTTCTGGCGATGTGGTCTGTGGGAGCCACTCCTCTTCTCAGACCAGCCTGACCAGCTTCAGTTTAACCACCACCCAGCTCAAGATATAAAGCGTTTCCAGAAATCCCTGCCTGTCAATACTTTCC
>JAQZBX010007142.1:0-51277 GCA_029593785.1 Cabassous unicinctus
TTGATGAGTACTTTTCAAAATTTGCACTGCACTGGGAAAAAACGTAAGCCCTGCTCAGCTCCTGTTTCTCCAGGAGCACATGCGGTTTTCCAGGACTCCGGCAGGTGCGTTTCTCCGCTCTGCAGGGTCGGGCTGCCTGGCTCCAGGCTCCCGCGCAGGCGGCCAGGGCGGTGCCCTGCGCTTACCGCACATACTGGGCTCATCTTCCTGTTGACACGCTGATTCGAGTTAGAATTAGGTGTCAGGGAAGTCAGAAAATAACTGCTCTTACTAAATCAATACCCAGCAGAGTTAAGAGGAAAAGAAAGCACCCCAGCAGAAGATGATCAGCGAAGTTAAACTGCCAGTTTAGCCTCACCCGAGGATGCACAGTTCTAAAGAACGATAACAGGCTGGTCAGCAAGTGAAAGATGCCTACTTGGATGCGAAGCTATTTGAGGCAGAGGGATTCTAAAGTGGAGTAGAGAAATTTAAGTATTTAGTGAGAAAATATAAAATGAGCTAAAAGAGACCTTGCTTAAAGCAGCTAATTTTCCCAGATAAGTCATGCTCATAAATTTATTATAAATATTCAATGAGCTGAAGCAGAATGCATCAACCTAGGATTGTATATACTCACAAATCATAAAATATACACTCATATTTTGCTATTATGAAGTTTCATAAATAAGTGATTGAATTTCTGGTGTATCTTCTGTTTACCAGGTCTGTGCTCCAACATTTACAGACATGTGGCCTCTGCAGCACAGGAAAAAAGCCAAGGTTTATTTACATACTTGCTTATTTTTTTCAGGAGGTACCAGGGATTAAACCTGGAACCCTGTACATGGGAAGCAGGCGCTCAACCACTGAGCTACACCTGCTTCCCAGGGTTTAGATTCAATAACGCAGTGTGATACATGAACACAGACATAAAGAAATATAGGGGTAAATACTCTATATGAAGTGTTTCAAAGGCATTTCTGGTTTCTGATATTAATGTTAATGTGAACTATCATCTCAAGAATAGATTCACTCCTTAGATTTCCAGGTACAGCAAGTAATAATGTATGCTTATTGTTTAAATCTTTTCTAATGAATCAACATGCTGTGCCTTCCCACGACCTTAATTTCCAACATTTGAATGGTAAGAAGTAATATCATATTTGTGTCATGACTAAACATGTTGAATGAAGTCTTAAAATAAAATAGGATTTTCTTTGGAATTTAAAAACATGTACATAGTAACAACTCAGATGAATAACTTTCAATTGAAAAGTGAAAATAATAGATCTGGATTGTCTTTGGACCAAAGGCAAGAGATGAAAAATCATGGTGGTACTTACCACAGTGAAATTCATAACTTTCAATATCCATATTGTCATGGCTAAGTTAACTATCATGGTAACCAACAGCAGAAGGACAAAGAAGTATAAGCACCTCTTTCGCCATCCATATATCCCCACTGGGTAAAGCTGTGCATTCTCAGTCCTTGGCAGGGTATTCTGCTGTGTTGCTAGTATATATTGTTCTCTTGTCATCTGAGAAAAATAAAAAGGGAAAGAAAAGAAGCATTCAAAAATAAAACCAATGACTTTTTAAAAAATCAAAATACTTATAACTTACTTAATGGGCATACAGTGTATATAATGGATATACAATTAATTGTTGCTATTTAATTAAAATGTTGCAACACCCCTCAATCATTATGATCAACGTGGTTTATTAGAGCTTTTTAATTGATTGTTATATATACAAAGTATATATTATTTTCAGTCATGTTTGGTCAATCCAAACAGTAGACTTTTCTTTTAAGGAGCTCAGAAGTCTATCAGCTCTACTTCCAGGTAGCCACAACCCAACAAGTCTAACCATATTCAAGCTACTCTTGGAATAGGATATGCCTGTTTTTTGGGGCAAACAGAATGCAACTTAATCTCTAGTTTTTGTTTTTTTCTGTATCTCTCTTTAATAATGCAGGATATAAGTATAAATGTTTTAAAACATTTTCAGTAAAAATGTCAGTGTATTTGCTAGAGTCTATAAGAAGAAAATACACTCTATTAAGAATTATATAGACATAGATATTTAAAATTTTTATTGAGACCTTGATTATTTTAGCTGTATTTAAATGAGTTATAAGAAAAAAATTGAGCCCTAAAAGCACAAAACTATACCAGACAATACAGTACAATGTGGCATTAATACACTATAATGATATGTTACCATTATAATATAATGCAATGTAACATAATATAAAATATACAATAATGATATAAGCAGAAGTAAGTTCTGGAAAAATCAAGATAGTATTCTCTGGTAATATATAAGTTGTTTCTTGTCAGAGACAACCTAGAAATATGGATAATAAATGTGGAAGAATATGCGCAGGGTATAACATTTTCAGAATAATGTATTTATTACCTGAAAGATAGTAGTTTTAATTTCAATAATATGATCTTCTATGAAAACATTATTCACTTTTTATTTAGTATATTTCTCTTGTCTTTAGAATGCCAATTAAATAATTAATATTCCAACAGAAATAATATGGAATAAATTAAAACAAAAATAAAAACACCCTTAATAAAGAATTAAACGTACCCAGTAATATAAAATATAAGCAATATAAAATATGTATTATAAGAATATTAAAGTATTATGTTCATTAATTCATTCCAACTCTAAATAATATATTGAATCATATATTAAAAAGAACATTCAAAAGATTTAATGCCTATTTTGAATCCCCTCTGTTTTTGTTTGAATTTTAGAGCTGTAACTTAAACTTTGCGTTAATGCAGTATTAATAATATACTTCCAATATTTCATATTTGAGATATTTTAAGTTTCATTTAATAAACATACTTGTATAAGTTAAATCATAATTTAAATGATTACAGATGCTAATAATAGATGACCAAATGGAAATTATCTCATAACATAAAGAATTACCTCTTTGCTTAGTATTACTCTTTTTCTTAATTAATAATTGACATTTCCTTGAAGTTAGCCTTAAAGCTTTAATTGTTAATAAGATTCCAATTTGGTGAAGAGTTGTGTAACCTATTAACTGTAAAAACTATAGCCTTAGAACAGAGGACAATATGCCCAGGGAATTTACTTTCCATAGTTCTGACAGTGGTTATAATTAAAAGTAAGGAATGTATTATAAGGGGAGGATAAAAGGAAGTCTAGGGATCGTCAGATTTAAAAGGAAGTGCAAAGAGAAGCCAGAGGAGGAGGAGGAGGAGAAGGAACACACAGGACACTGATGTGAGAGGATGGGCATGGGGAGAGAGGAGGGAAAGCAGAAGCCTGAGGACATCCGACCAGCTGAAGGCCGTCCTCGTGGGGTTGACCTCCAGAAAGTTACAAGGCAAACGCAGTGACTCTTCAGGTCATGAATTCCCTTTAATCTCCTAATAAAGCAATCTTCTTTTGCAGGATATTCCATTTCTACAAATTCTATTTAGACTTGAATGTGAGATTAAGGTGCTTTAGAAAAGAAATGAGAATTTAATAAGTCTCTGAAATAAAATACACACAACTACAAACAAAATGGTCTTTCAGAAATGAGATTGAATTTTCTTTTTTGTAAAGCAACAGAGATTTAGTAAATATACCAAATGCCTGTACCAATTTTGAAAAGTAAATAGTATAATGAAAGGCCAAAAGAAAAGGTTGTCAAGAAAAGTTTAAAAAAATGGAAAAAAAAAAAACAAAACAAAACAACCCAGCTCTTGAATTAAACCTTTTTTTCAGTCACCTAAGGAATTCATTGGTATTTTCTTAAACAAACCTGAGTTTAATGGGATTACTTTATAGATAATCTGCATCACAAAATTCTTTAGAGTTAAAATTTTCCTTAAAAAGTTCCTTTTGTCTTTAAATCTCACAGGCCTGAGTGTTTTTCAAATTTACAAAAACTCTCACTAGCCATTTAGTTGCAGTAGTAGAGAACTATCGAAGCAGCAGAGTAACAACAAACAACTCTAAGTGATGAAGCTATCTTAAATTTGAAACCTTTTTAACCTCAGTCTATGATGCTAGCTATTGATATATTTTCAAGTGTTAACTATATTCTGAAATATCTTAGTTTTCTTTGCACTGTGGGACTTTGATAAGGTAGAGTTTTGCTTTTTTTTTTTTTTTCACTAGGTGCCTATTGTCACTCTATATTGGGGTTCTTAACCTTTTTTGTTCTATGGACCCCTTACTAAATCCACACTATACTATGTATTATTTAATAAATATATCACATCTGTACCAACACGTCCCCACAAGAATAATGTTTTTTTGAATTTCAATTCAAGCTCAGGGACCCCTTGTTAAGAACCCCTGCTCTATAGGAATCCTACCAGACAAATGTACAATTGCAAAGATAGTTATTTTCTCAGAACAACTATATGCCTATAAGACATAGGCATACAGAATTAAGCCTTGTTAATGTTTCAGCCTTTTTCGCCAAAGATGTGGAAAACCCAGTTTTTGGGAGGGATTATTTTGCTTGGGGAATTTAATAATATAGCATACAAAGATCAGAAGAGAATGATGGTAATCTGGAATGACCTAAATATGGTTTATCACTAATAACCTAGTCCTAGCGGAATTACAGGAAGATGTGATGGGAGAGAAATTAATGAAGAGTAGCAGAGACCATTTGCTACTTATTCCCTTGCTTCCCGGAAGGGGACAACTGAAGAATATAAAAGAGAATATAGCTAATTATCTCAATCCAGCTGGCATCATGATTTCACTATTTTAGTAGTAGTTGGGACTCTAGGCAGAAGTGAGTCTTCATCAAAAAAATATGTATTTAGTGACAACTGTGAGCAGGTAGAGTTCAAGATTGCTGCATTCATGGGTTTTACATTTTATTTGAGGTAATTGCAAAAAGCAAATAGAAGAATAAGCAATATGTCAAATAGTAATATTCTCTGAAGGTAATAAATACAACAATATAATAGATGCATTATATAAACAGTATAATATCAAATGGTGATAGATGCTTTGAAGATAAGGGACACAGTCATATAAGGGGGGGCGGGGCTACTTTAAAAATGGTAGAAAGAAAATACCTCTCAAAGGAAGTGACACCTAAGATGAGACCAAAATGATGAAAGAAGGGCTTTCAAGAAAAGATGTCAGAGATATTTGAGTATTTGAAGGCGTGATTAGCGTGGGCTAAACAGACTGTGCAAATGGCAAGAAGTGAAGACAGGAGTGAGTTCAGACTCATTTTGAGTTACAAAGAAGAGCAAAGAAGTGAAATTACAGGTAAGAGCATGAGGAGCTTTAAATCAGGAACCAGTTCAAATAGATATAAAGGATATGAGATAGAGAAGGAAAAAGAAATGAGGAAACATGATGTGGGGCGAATCAGAGCTGGGATCCTGGGACAGGGCAGTGGCAGAGGAACCAGAGAGGATGTCAGATGACCAGCCAGGCAGGTGGGCTACACAAAGTAACAGAGAGAGGGTAGAATTTTCACACTCTGTTGAGAATATTTCTTGGATTTATTCACCAGTAATCTGACATGGAGGACTCACATCTGCTGATGCAAAACTGAAAGTAGCTGAGCTGTGGTTAAGCATCCAGGTGCCAGGACTGGCGACAAGTGGTGCTGAGTCTCTCCTCCACAGGGCACTCCCTCAGAGAGTCCTTTACCACAAGCTTGAGTCATTTGGATCTCAGCTTCTGAGACCTGAAAACCAGCAGGTAGAAGTACAACCATCTCCTCCTCTACCTCAATAGCCTTTTCCCTCCTTCAGTGAGAGGTTATTATTTATTTTCTTCAATTGGGACTGGTGGAAGGAGGGCATAATAAATATTATCAGATGCTGCATCTTTCTGGGTACGCAGGAAAGGCTAAAAAATATTAGACACCTGCTCATATTTGTGAGATTAGGAGAAGAAAAGAGGAGGTTAAGGAAGGTTCCGATGCATAAGATAATTGTTTTAAGCTGTTGCTGACTACATGAAGGGTAAAAATGGAAGATATACCGAAATGTCCAGTTTTATTTTCTGCAAGGGAGAAATGTTGTTTGAAAAGATGACTAAATGACCCTGCCAAAGAGTGTGTCATGCTTTTGTATCCTTGTGACACTAATGGGGAGGGCTTTTGGACAACTTAAAAATGGCAGTGAGGGGGAAGGTGGCAAGATGGCATCAGTTTAAGTGGGCATTCACCATCTCTCTTGCAAAAAATGGCCGAGTGGGGGCAAGATCCTGCCCAAGTGAGCTGTTTTGGGAACCCACCGAGCAGGAGGCTTCAGGGCATCGATCTGGAGGGAGCTGGACAAAGAGATAAATTGCTCAAGGTGCTGCTGGCTTGTTTCTTATTTGCTGTGTTTCCTCTTCCTTTATTTCCCCTTTTCTATGTATACCAATTTTGTCAACAAACACTATCTCTTTTCCTTCTTTCATCTGTCTATCTTCCGCTTTCTGCTGTTGTTCTTACATTCCACCTTTGTTTAGTCCTCAATTTTTCTGATTTTTATTTCTATCTCGTCTATCCTGTTTTCTTTTTTTAATTAACTTTTTAAATTTTTGTCTTTTCTCTTTTCCTCTCTCCTTATCATTCTGGCCTTTTAATTCGTTCTATATATTTTTCTCTATTTAGTTTCCCATTTCATTGTTGCTGCTCCCCTTTTTTTTCCTATTACTCTACACTGCTTACCTTAGTTAAATATTCATTTTCTTAGGTCTTATATGGTTCCTCTTCTAACTTTTACTATTATTATTATTACTAATATCATTTTTCTTTTGTTACCTCTTTCACTTTCTCTGGCCCTAATCTTTTTCCTTCAAGGGAACATAGAAAACAGCAAGTAAATAGAATAAGAGGAACAAAATGTCAAAGAGAAAACTTAATACACACACAAAACCAGCAACTAAATATTACTCTAGAGTAGAGAGAGAAGCTAATCAACTGAATAAACTCATCAAAATAAAAAGATGGCCAGGCAGCAACAAAAAATTACAAACCATACTAAGAATCAGGAAGACATGGCCCAGTCCAATGAACAAACAAAAAAACAGGAAGAGATGCAGAACATCAAACAACTAATCAAAGCTGTCCAAACAAATATCATGGACCAATGTAATGAAGTGAAGAAAGAGATTAAGGATATTACGAAGACACTGGGAGAACATACTGAAAAAATTGTAAACATACTTAAAAAGATAATGATATGATGGTGATGAATGGCACAATCCAAGAATTCAGAAAGACACTGGAAGCACATAACAGCAGAGTTAAACAGGCAGAGAAAAGAATTAGCGATGTGGAAGACAGTACTTCTGAAATCAAACAGATAGTAGAACAGATAGATAAAAAGGAAGAAAAAATCCAGCAGGGACTTAGGGATTTGAACGACAACACAAAACATACAAACATATGTATTATAGGCATCCCAGAAGGAGAAGAGAAGGGAAAGAGGACAGAAGGAGTGTTGGAGGAAATAATGGCTGAAAACTTCCCAACTCTATTGAGGGAGATGGATGTACCTGTCCAGGAAGCTCAGCGCACCTCAAACAATATAAATCCCAACAGGCCTACTCTAAGACATATACTTGTCAAACTGTCAAATGCTCAGGAAAAAGAGAAAATACTGAATGCAGCAAGAGAAAAGAGAACCATCACATACAAGGGAAGCTTAATAAGATTAAGTGCTGATTTCTCATGTGAAACCATGGAGGCAAGATGGCAGTGGTATGATAAAGTTAAGGTACTAAAAGAAAAAAAAAACCTACCAGCCAAGAACTCTCTATCCAGCAAAGCTGACATTCAAAAATGGTGGAAAGTTCAAAATAATCACAGATAAACAGAAATTGAGAGAGTATGCAAATAAGAAACCTGTACTTCAAGAAATACTAAGGGGAGTTCTGCAGTTTGAAAGGAAAAAAAACATGAGAGAGAGAGTTGGAGGAGAGTGTAAGAACAACTAAAAAGACAAAAATAGAAATAAAAATATGGCATACATAATCCCAAAGAAAATATGACTAATATAAGTAATTCCTTGAGAGTAATAGCACTGAATGTTAATGGATTAAACTTACTAGTCAAGAGACACAGATTGGCAGAATGGATAAGGAAATATGACTCATCTAGATGCTGTATACAAGAACCCCACCTTAGACCCAGGGATTCAAGGAGGCTGAAAGTGAATGGCTAGAAAACAATCTTACAAGCAAACAATAACCGAAAAAAGGATGGGAGTAGATACACTAATATCAGATAAAATAGACTTTAAATGCAAAACTATTGTAAGAGACAAAGAAGGACACTATATATTAGTAAAAGGGGTAATCTTTCAAGAAGAAAGAACAATCATAAACATTTATGCACCTAACGAGGGTGCCTCAAAATACATGAGGCAAACACTGGGAAAAATCAGTGGAGAAATAGACTCCTTTACAATTATAATGGGGGACTTTAAAACACCATTATCACCATTAGACAGAACATCTCAATAGAGAATCAATAAAGAAACAAAGACTTTGAATAATACACTAGAGGAACAGGACCTAATATTTATATACAGAATACTACACCCAAATACTGTGGGATATACATTCTTCTTGAGGGCACATGGATCATTCTCCAAGATGGAACACATGCTAGGCCACAGAACAACTCTCAATGAAATCAGAAAGATAGAAATTATACAAAGTAATTTAGCTGACAACAATGGAAAGAAGCTTGAAATGAGTAAGGGCCAGAGAACCAGATTAGGCACAAAGATATGGAAGTTAAACAACACACTCTTAGACAAACAGTGGGTCAAGGAGGAAATCTCAAAAGAAATCAGTAAGTACCTTGAAACGAATGAAAATGACAACACAACATATCAAAACCTATGGAATGCAGCAAAAACTGTACTGAGAGGGAAATTCATAGCCGTAAATGCGTATATCAAAAAGAAGAAAGAGCTAAAATCTAAGCCCTAACTGCACACCTGGAGGAATTAGAAAAAGAACAACAAACTACTACAAAGGACATAGAAAGAATGAATAACAAAGATTAGAGCAGAACTAAATGAAATAGAAAATAAGAAAGCACTAGAAAAAATAAACAAAACCAAAAGCTGGTTCTTTGAGAAGATCAATAAAATTGACAAACCCTTAGCTAGACTAACAAAGAAAAAAAAGAAAAAAGAAGATGCAAATACACAGAATAAGAAATGAGGAACGGGATATCACCACTGACCCCACAGAAATAAAGAGTATCATAAGAGGATACTTTGAAAAATTATATGCCAATAAGAAGGATAATTTAGAGGAAATGGACAAATTCCTAGAAACACACAAGCAGCCTACATTGAAAAAAGAAGAACTGATTAACTCAACAGACCAATCACAAGCAAAGAGATAGAATCAAAATCTCCCAACTAAGAAGAGCCCAGGACCAGATGGCTTCACAGGTGAATTCTACCAAATACTCTGGAAAGAATTAACACAAATCCTGCTTAAACTCTTCCAAAAAATAGAAGTAGAAGAAACATTGCCTAACTCATTCTATGATGCCAACATTACCCTAACATCAAAGACAAACAAAGATGCCCCAAGAAAGGAATACTATACACCAATCTCTCTAATGAACCTAGATGCTAAAATCCTCAACAAAATACTTGCTAATCATAGTCAGCAACACATCAAATGAATTATACACCATGACCAAGTGTGTTTCATCCCAGGTATGCAAGGACCATTCAACATAAGAAAATCAATGTAATACACCACATAAACAGATCAAAAGAAAAAAAATCATATGATTATCTCTATAGATGCAGAAAAAGCATTCAACAAAATAGAACACCCTTTCCTGATAAAAACACTGCAAAAGATAGGAATAGAAGGAAATTTTCTGAACAAGAAAAAGGGTATATATGAAAAACCCACAGCTAACATCATGTGCAATGGTGAAATCCTAAGAGCTTTCCCTCTAAGTTTGGGTACAAGACAAGGATGCCCACTATCACTGCTCCTATTTAACATTGTGTTAGAAGTACTTGCTTGAGCACTGAGGCAAGAAAAAGATATAAAAGGCATCCAAATTGGAAAAGAAGAAGTAAAAATTTCACTATTTGCAGATGACATGATCCTATACATAGAAAGGCGTGATAAATCTACAACAAAACTTCTAAAACTTATGAGTTCTGTAAAGTCGCAGGTTATATGGTCAATGCACAAAAATCAGTAGCATTTCTGTACACCATTAGTGAGCAATCTGAGGAGGAAATCAAGAAAAAAGTACCATTTACAATAGTAGCTGAAAGAATCAAATACCTAGGAATAAAGTTACATGTAAAGATGTAAATGACTTATACACAGAAAACTACATAACACTGTTAAAGGAAATTAAAAAAAAGACTTAAATTAATGGGAAATTATTCCCTGTTCATGCATGAGAAGACTAAATGTCATTAAGATGTTTATCCTACCCAAACTGATCTACAAATTTAATGCAATCCCAATAAAAATCAACACAGCATTTTTTACTGAATTGGAAAAACTAACTATGAAATTTTTTTGGAAGGTAAAGAGGCCCCAAATAGCCAAAGACATATTGAAAAAGAAAAGTGAAATAGGAGGAATCACACTACCTGACTTTAAAACCTACTACAAAGCTACAGTGATCAAAACTGCATGGTATTGGCACAAGGATAGACATACTGATCAATTGGTTCTGATATAGAGCTCGCATATACACTCATCTGGTATTCAACAAGGCCACCAAGCCCACTCAACTGGGAGAGAATGGCCTTTTCAACAAATGATACTTAGAGAACTGGATATCCATATCCAAAAGAATGAGAGAGGAACACCATCTCACACCTTACACAAAAATCAACTCAAGATGGATCAAAGATCTAAATATAAGAGCCAAGACCATAAAGCCTTTGGAAGATAATGTAGGGAAGCATCTACAGAACCTTGTAATAGGAAATGGTTTCATGAACTTCACATCCAAAGCATGAGCAGTGAAAGAAAAAAACAGATAAATGGGATCTCCTCAAAATAAAAAACTTTAGCACCTCAAAGGAGGTTATCAGGGATGGCCCATGAAACTGGGTGGAGGGTTGGGAGAGAGAGCAGGTGAACACTGGGGATTGGTGGGTACATGGTTGAAACTACAATGTTGAGAAAGCTCTTTTGGCAATATGACAAGGAATGGTTACTGATTTAGGTGTTGAATGGGGGAGGAGGGATTCGGGACATGGTATGCCTGGGGCAGTCTTCTAGAGAATGTGCAAGTGTTCATTTTGTCATAGTGTGTTGTATCAGTGGGTGGAGACCTACATAATGAGTGGGAAGGAGTTGGACTCCCATTCTGGCAAGGCCTGATATGTTCTCAAACAGAGGGGCTCTTGTGAGCATAGGCAGTTCCTAATAGGGGAGGACAGTCTAATGAGTCAAGCCCTTAGCATTGTTGCAACTATCTATGAATCTTGTCCTTCAAGGAGTGAAGCCTGGTGGTATTTTATTTCTTATCTTTAAACCTATCATTATTTCATTTTCCTATTAATTGTATTTGGCGATATTCTTGGCTTCATTTTTGAAGAGGTTTTGGATCACAGAAGGGTTACAACTGTGGCAGGGGAGGATCATTGGTGTGGGGTGTCAGTGATGGAGGATACATGGGAGGAAGTTCACCTGGGCATACATATAACATATATAAATGTGTTCAAATGTTCACAGGGCATTTTCACAGTGGGTGGAGATTCACACAACAATCGAAAAAATGTTGAATTCCCATCCTGGAGAGCTCTGCCTCATTCTCTAATGGAGCAGCAACAGTCCCCCAAGCACAGGGGCAATGACTAGCAAAGGGGGATGGCTCATTGATGGGCCCTTGATATTGATGACTATGCTTATGAGCCTTTGCTCTTGAAATTACAACTTAGCCTAGTGTTGTAGGGTTCCTAAGAGTTATCTACTGGGAGCCTCCTTGTTGCTCAAATGTGGCCTCTCTCTAAGCAAAACTTAGCATATAAATGCATTACCTTCCCCTCAGCATGGGACATGACTCCCAGGGATGAGCCTCCCTGACACTGAGGGATTACTACCAAGAACCAATTATCAATACAACTGGAAAAAGACCTCGAATAAAATGGGGAAGAGGTAAAGACAACTGAGTTTATATGGCTAAGAGACTTCAAAGTGAGTCAGGAGGTCGTCCCAAAGGTAACACTTATGCATATCTCAGCAAGATCTCATAGACTGCCAAAGTAGATACTATCCCAAATAGTGGGGCTCCTGAGGGCTCTGGAGACACCCAGGTCCTATGGTCAGGGCAGATAGCTCCAGAGTTTGGTGCCTTGCCAGTGGTCATACTTTGGAGTTTGTGCTCCTGAGAGTGACAGAGTTGGACTCAGTTATGGCTTCCCTACACATGGCTCATCTGTCCCTTCTATTTGAACCTATAGTTGGTGCTGGAGTTGGTAGGTGTACATCCAAAAGACTTAAATCTTTGGGCTGTCCATGTGCTAGCTGGGCCCTGAGTCTCAGCAGAGCCGCTACACCTACTCTCCAGTTCACTGGACTCACCCAGGACAACTAACAAGGAGGTGAGGATGGACAACCACCATACCCAGGAAATGAGAGTGGCTACAACTGCAAATAAGAAAGTCTTATCCATCAGCTATATGGGATCGCAGCCCCCTCTCAATTAGAGGTGGAGTGGATATCACCATCCCAGGATCCTCCAGAGTGGGGAACCAACTATGGACTAGAGTGGACTTACTGGTATTCTAGTATAGACTTATTATGACTCTAGCAATGGAAGAAATTACAACATTGATGTGGAGGCAGTGGCCACTGGAGGCTCTGAGGGCAGGGAGAGGGAAAAACAGGCGGAATATGGAGGCATTTTTGGGGCTTGGGAATCGTCCTGAATGGCATTGCAACGAGAGCTATAGGCCATTATACATCTTGCCATAACCTACAGAATTGTGTGGGACAGAGTGTAAACTACAATGTAAACTATAATCCATGCTCAGTAGCAATGTCCCAAAATGCATTTATCAATTACAATGAAACCACACTAATGAAGGATGTTGTTTATGCGGGAAAATGTGGGAGGTATGGGAAGCGGGGCATATGGGAATCCCTATATTTTTTATGTAACATTTATATAATCTAAGTATCTTTTAAAAAATTAAAAAAAAATTTTAAATGGCAGTGAGAACTGAGAAGTTTTGAGGTGAATTGTGGGACACAGCTTTTTAAAATCTGAGTGTTTCGCCAAGAATAGAAAAACGACTCTTGAGGTTTGCACAAAACCTTGAGGAAGTCAGAAAATAATGGTCAAATATAGGTATTGAGAATTTATTATCTCCAGTCCAGATGATAAAGCAGAAAAGAGAGCCCAATTTGATATGTAGTCTAGCAAATCAATAACTTTTCACTTTCTCTGGAAGTGATATAATTGATATAATTGTTTTTAATATCATGTTAAAATTTAAACTACTACTACTCACATGAACACTAGATATAATGCAGAAATGCAAGCATAACAAATAGAAGGGGACCGCAGTTTTTTGTTTATCTCACTCACTGATCTGATTCCTTAAAATTAAAATATATAAATTGAGCATCCAATGTCTGCTCAGACTTGGGTTCCCTGTTATGGGAAATATGACTATAAGAGAGAAGCATATGTCTCCTGGAAGGTGGGAAATGACTTTCAATTTCTGATCATGGAGTTAGCATTTGGCTCACTGAAGCAGCAATATGCAACATCCTTGTGACCATAAAAATCTAATCTTGGCTCCTAAAACTCTTAACTTTCTCATTGGGAATAGCAGAAATTCCAGGAGAAGTGGTAAATCATGTCGGTGTCACTGTTCATTAAGTTTTTATCATGTTAGACTTAACAGTACAATCTTTGTTATTTGTGCAGACAAGGAAGGGAGCACAGCAGACTAAATGCATTTCCAGACTGATGAATGAGCTGCAGTCCCAGCTTGGTTATTCCATACTTGGGCATCCTGCCACAAGTCGCTCAGCCGCTCCCTACCCTAGTTTTCCCAACTCTCAAATGAATATAACATGGACTTATATAAGGGCAATGTGGGAGTAGAAGAATAGGATTTAAGTGTCCTTTTCATTTCAAGTGGTAAGAATACTAAGTTTTTACTCATGTTCCTTCTATTAGCTAGCAGTCCCTGTATAAGTGTTATAGGAGGATTTTTACTGGAAATTAAATTTAAAAGACATGATTGGAATATAATTTAAAAACATAGTACTAGAAGTGTCCAGATTCTATGGTGTACACTTTAGACACCAGAAAGGCAGTTTGTTTTCTGCATCAAGAAAATGAGTCTCTAAACAGCTACTAATGTTGAGTGAGATTGAAAACAATACAGGAAAGTCCACTTATCATGGCAATTTAAACCTCTTCCTATCTACGATACTTAATTCTCAAAGGCACGCTGGAACAAGACGGTAGTCAAAATTTGCTATTTAAGAAAAATGTTGATCTGGAATGTTTTGATTTTTTTTTAAGTTGGTTTATTAAAAATGCTGTAGTCAGGTTTTACAGGATGGAGAAGGAGCAGCCTAGCTGACTGAATTATAAGAATGATGGAAGATAGCTGAGTCAAACAGGCTGCCTCTTGAGATACAAAATAGAAGAGGATTCTAGCAAAGCTTGACAGAAAAGAGAAACCTGAATAGGCATTAAAAAGGGAACACTTTCCCAGACGAATAAAAGTTTTATAAAAATGTAGACCTTTAAAGAGATAGTTTTCAATGGCCCAGTAGTCATCTTAGCACATTTTACCTCATGCACCCTTGGCACTATTAAAATTAAACACTTTTGTATAGGCAACACCCTTCAGCATTTAATTGGACAAAATTTCAGTCACAGTTTTTGACATTTACTTAGGACAACTAAGGTTGAAGTAATTCAATTCTCAGAACTTCTTTTGTGATATTAACAGCAAAACTTAGCTATTAAAGCAATCTAGAAAGAGGATGAGTTCTTAGCCCAATCAGAAGTGTATCAACGCCAAGAGATAAAACAACATAGCTGCAGACGTGATGGACCCTGGGATTGCAAGCAGGAAGCAGGCCCATGTGCAGGCACTGCTGCACTTACATGGCAGGAGTAAAAGGATGTCCCAACAGAAGAATCCTTAAGGAAAAAAGATCTGCCAGAAACAAAGCCGGGGAGCTGAATTTGGGCAAGTGGAAAGCCCACGCCATTGGAAGCAATACAGATCAACAGGAAAACATTCTGAAGAGCAATTGTAAGCAAGAGAATCTGACAAAGCCTAAGGGGCACTGGCTTTCATGCTAACCCCAACAGAAAAACTTTTATGAGGACAAGGATGATAGACTATGGCTTCTAGAATCCTGATGATTAATTGGAAAACACCAACGGTTATGAAAAACTTTGCAAATTCTGAAATATTTATTCTACTGATATTCACTTTTTCCAGATTGACAACTTTAGTTACATTTTTACCAGATGGATTTAAATTATGTATGGTATAGTAAAATGTGTTCTGGCTTAAAACTTTTCTAATGTGTATTGAACCTAAAGGAAATTTGCTCCATTTGGGGTTATCACACTTCTGGAGATGAGGAAAGAGGAGATTCATAATGAATAAGCTTAGATTTAGAATGCATTGCTGTAAATTAATTAAACAGAGATAACCTTGTGGATATCAGCAAAATCTAGCCAAAACAAGATTTGTTAGCAGCATTACTAAATGGTGACCACCTAGGTGAAAAAAGCAGTCGGGCCAATAATTAGACCTCTACTCCCTCTGACTTAGGTTTAAAAAGGAAATAGAAGATAAGCTTCACTTTTCCTGTAACAAGTTAGAGGCAGAGACAACGTGTACCCGCCGTCTTGGGTGCATGGGGGAGGAGTGTAAAAAGAAACCCGAGTTGTCCTCAAGAAGTGGGGCGCTGTGTGTGGGCCCCGCCTCAGCCCTGGCCAGATGTCCCGCTGAGACCCCAGCCCTGGTCCTCTGACCTCCCCGTCCTGGATATTTGGGAGGGACCCTACAGGAGAACAAGATCCAGGAGATGTGATGCTTCACCCATCCTTAGTCCTAATATCTCTGGCTAGCCCCTCCGAATAGTGAGTGTGCCCTCCCCTTCCAACTCTGGTGTAAATGGAGCTGAAGCCACTTCCTCCTTTTCTCCTTCTCCCTTTAAATGCCACCTCAGACTCCTCTCAGTGTGGGTGTTCAGAAAACGATGATAAACTGACTATTCTTGCTAGCTGAGGTGCCTTGAGGATGATGCTCATGCTGTGCTCGTTTTTGTTGTTTGTGGCCATTTCTTGTCTTTGCTCATAAGAGGTTCGCTCCTTCACTTTTAATTCTTTCACAGTCCCTCTAGCATCATACTCAGAGTTAGGCAGAACGTAAATGACCAACAGCCACTAATGCCCACTAGTGCTGAGTGCCTGCTCCATGGCTTTCGTGTGGAGGAGCTCAACTGAAATTGAATTGATTTGATCACTACTCAGAAAAGGGAGCGCTTTGGGAATCACTATTAGTGTCTGTCATTCAGGACATTACTGCTATATTTATGGGGTTGATTAAATAATTTAATAAATACTTGTTGAAGGGGCAAGATGGTGTCAGTTTAAGAGGGCATGCACTGACTCACTCTCTGAGGATGGCTGACTGGGGACAGGGTTCTGTCCGGGGGGTCTGTGCTGGGGGCACACAGCAAGAACCTTGGGAACATTGATCTGGAGGGAGCCAGATGGTGAGGTGGATTGCTCGGGAAGGATTTGTGCTGCTAGCTTTTCTCTTCTTTGCTGTGCTTCTTCTTCCATGATTTCCCATTCTCTGTCTATAATGATTTGTCTCCCAATGCCATCTCTTTCCTTCCTTCATCTTTCTGCCTTCTGTTTTCTGTTGTTGTTCTTACATACCACTTTTTTCATTAGCCCACAACTTAAGAGTGTCAATTTCTATTCTATCTATTCTGTTTTCTTCTTTTTTTTATTATTATTAACTTTTTCCTTTCAGCCCTTTCTTTACTCTTTCTTTGTCTCCTCATCATTCTAGCCTTCTAAATCATTATATATATTTTCCTTTATTTGGTTTCCCAGTCCATTGTAGGTACTCCACTTTTTCCCCTATTACTCTACACTGCCTACATGAGCTAAATATTCATTTTACTAAGTCTTATATGGCCCCTCTTCTAACTTTTATCAATATTACTATTATCCTCCTTTCTAACATCTTTCGATTCTTCTGTCCCTAATCTTTTGCCTTTAGGGGAAGATAGGAAGAAGCAAGGAAATAAAATAAGAAGAACAAAGCACCAAAGAGAAAATTTAAAACGCACACAGAACCACCAGCTAAATAAAACTCTAGAGCAAAGAGAGAAGCTAATCAACTGAATAAACCCATCAAGATAAAATTATAACTAGAGGACAACAAAAAAATTACAAACCACACTGAGAAACAGGAAGACATGGACCAGTCCAATGAACAAACTAAAAACCAGGAAGAGATGCAAAACATCAAACAACTAATCAAAGCTTTCCAAACAAATATCATGGACCAACTTAATGAAGTGAAGGAAGAGATTAAGGATATTACAAAGACATTGGGAGAACATACTGAAGAAATTGTAAACATACATAAAAAGATAACGGTTATGATGGTAATTAATGGCACAATCCAAGAAATCAAAAAGTTCCTGGATTCACATAACAGCAGATTTGAACAGGCAGAAGAAAGACGTAGTGATGTGGAAGACAATACATCTGAAATCAAACAGATAGTAGAACAGATAGATAAAAAGATAGAAAAAATCCAGCAGGGACTCAGAGATTTAACCGACAACACAAAACGCACAAACATATGCATTATAGGCTTCCCAGAAGGAGACGAGAAGGGAAAGGGAACAGAAGGAGTGTTGAAGGAAATAATGGCTGAAAACTTCCCAACCCTATTGAGAGAGACGAATGTACAAGTCCAGGCAGCACAGCAAACCCCAAACAGTATAAATCCCAACAGGCCAACTCCAAGACATATACTTGTCAAAATGTCCAATGCTCAAGACAAAAAGAAAATACTCAAGGCAGCAAGAGAAAAGAGAACCATCACATACAAGGGAAGCAAAATAAGATTAAGTGCTGATTTCTCATCTGAAACCATGGAGGCAAGAAGGCAGTGGTATGACATAGCCAAAGTACAAAAGAAAAAAACTTCCAGCCATGAATTCTCTATCCAGCAAAACAGGCATTCAAAAATGATGGAGAACGCAAAATATTCACAGATAAACAGAAATTAAGAGAGTATGGCAATAAGAAACCTGTACTTCAAGAAATACTAAAGGAAGTTCTACAAGTTGAAAGGGAAAAACAAGGGAGAGAGAGTTGGAGAGTGTAAAAACAACTAAAAAGTCAAAAAGAGAAATAAAAACATTTGACATATATTAACCCAAAGAAAATATGGCTGAAGAAATTCGTTGCGAGTAATAACACTGAATGTTAATGGATTAAATTATCACTCAAGAGACACAGATTGGCAGAATGGATAAGGAAATATGATCCATCAATGTGCTGTCTACAAGAAACCCACCTTTGACCCAGGGATTCAAGGAGGCTGAAAGTGAATGGCTGGAAATCAATTTTACAGGCAAACAATAGCCAAAAAAGGGCAGGAGTAGCTATCCTAATATCAGACAAAACAGACATTAAATGCAAAACTATTGTAGGAGACAAAGATGGACACTATGTATTAGTAAAAGGGGTAATCTCTCAAGAAGAGAGAACAATCATAAACATTTATGCACCTATTCAGGGTGCCTCAAAATACATGAGGCAAACTCTGGAAAAACTAAGTGGAGAAATAAATGCCTCTACAATTAAAATGGGGAACTTTAATACACCATTATCACCATTAGATAGAACATCTCAATAGAGAATCAATAAAGAAACAAAGACTCTGAATAATACATTAGAGGACCTGGACCTAAAAGACATATACAGAACACTACACCCAAATACAGCAGGATTTACATTCTTCTCAAGTACACATGGATCATACTCCAAGATAGACCACATGCTAGGCCACAGAACAACTCTCAATTAAATCAGAAAGATTGAGATTATACAAAGTAATTTCTCTAACCACAATAGAATGAAATTGGAAATCAGTAAGGGCCAGAGAACCAGATTAGGCACAAAGATATGGAAGTTAAACAACACAATCTTAGACAAACAGTGGGTCAAGGAGGAAATCTCAAAAGAAATTAGTATCTTGAAAGTAATGAAAATGACAACACAACATATCAAAACCTATGGGATGCAGCCAAAGCTGTTCTGAGAGGGAAGTTAATAGCCATAAATACATATATTAAAAAAGAAGAAAAAGCTAAAATTGAAGACCTAACTGCACACTTGGAGGAATTGGAAAAACAACAACAAACTAAACCTAAAGGAAGTAGAAAGAAGGAAATAACAAAGATTAAAGCAGAACTAAATGAATAGAGAATAAAAAAGCACTAGAAAAAATAAATAAAACCAAGAGCTCGTTCTTCAAGAAGATCAATAAAATTGACAAATCCTTAGCCAGACTAACAAAGAAAAAGAGAGAACAGATGCAAATACACAAAATAAAGAAAGAGCAAGGGGATATCACTACTGACCCCACAGAAATAGAGTATCATAAGAGGATACTTTAAAAAATTATATGCCAACAAGAATGATAATTTAGAGGAAATGGACAAATTTCTAGAAACTCACAAACAGCCTATGTTGACGAAAGAAGAAATTGATGAACTCAACAGTCCAATTACAAGTAAAGAGACAGACTCAGTCATCAAAAACCTCCCAACTAAGAAGAGCCCAGGACCAGACGGCTTAACAGCTGAATTCTACCAAACCTTCTGGAAAGAGCTAACACCAATCCTGCTTAAGCTCTTCCAAAAAATAGAAGTATTTTTAGAATATTTTAGAAGGAATATTGCCTAACTCATTCTATGATGCCAAAATTTCCCTAATACCAAAGCCAAACAAAGATACCACAAGAAAGGAAAATTACAGACCAATTTCTCTAATGAACCTAGATGCTAAAATCCTCAACAAAATACTTGCTAATTGCATTCAACAACATATCAAAAGAATTATACACCATGACCAAGTGGGTTTCATCCTGAGTATGCAAGGATGGTTCAATATAAGAAAATCAATCAATGTAATACACCACATAAAGAGATTAAAGAAAAAAATCACATGATCATCTTTATAGATGAAGAGAAAGCATTTGACAAAATATAGCACCCTTTCCTGATAAACACACTGCAAAAGATAGGAATACAAGGAAACTTTCTGAATATGATAAAGGGTATATATGAAAAACCCAAAGCTAACATCATCTTCAATGGTGAAATCCTAAAAGCCTTCCCTCTGAGATCGGGAACAAGACAAGGATGCCCACTACCACCACTCCTATTTAACATTGTCTTAGAAGTACTTGCTAGAGCACTGAGGCAAGAAAAGATATAAAAGGCATTCAAATTGGAAAAGAAGAAGTAAAAATTTCATTATTTGCAGATGACATGATCCTATATGTAGAAAGCCCTGAGAAATCTACAACAAAGCTTCTAGAACTTATAAAGGAGTTCAGTAATGTTGCAGGCTATAAGATCAATGCTCAAAAATGAGTAGCATTTCTTTACATCAATAATGAGCAATCTGAGGAGGAAATCAAGAAAAAAACACCATTTACAATAGTAACTAAAAGAATCAAATACCTAGGAATAACTAACTAAAGATGCAAAGGACTTACATACAGAAAACTACACTACACTCTTAAAGGAAATCAAAGTAGACTTAAATAAATGGAAGAATATTCGCTGTTCATAGATAGGAAGATTAAACATCATCAAGATGTGTATCCTACCCAAACTAATCTACAGATTTAATGCAATCCCAATAAAAACCAGCACTGTATTTTTTAAGGAACTGGAAAAACTAACTACAAAATGTATTTGGAAAGGTAAGAGGCCCCGAATTGCCAAAGACATATTGAAAAAGAAAAATGAAGTTGGAGGTATAACACTACCTGACTTTAAAACATACTACAAAGCTACAGTGCTCAAAACTGCATGGTATTGGCACAAGGATAGATATACTGACCAAAGGAACCGAAATGAGAGTTCTGATATAGATCCTCGCATATATAGCCATCTGATATTTGACAAGGCCACCAAGTCCACTCAGTTGGGAGAGAATGGCCTCTTTAACAAGTGATGCTTGGAGAACTGGATATCCATATCCAAAAAAATGAGAGAGGAATACCATCTCATACCTTATAGAAAAATCAACTCAAGATAGTTCAAAGGTCTAAATATAAGAGCCAAAACCATAAAAACCTTGGAAGATAATGTAGGGAAGCATCTACAGGACCATGTAATTGGAAATGGTTTCATGAACTTCACACCCAAAGCACGAGCAGCAAAAGAAAAAATAGATAAATGGGATCTACTCAAAATTAAAAACTTCTGCACCTCAAAGGACGTTATTAAGAAAATAAAGAGGCAGCCTACCCAATGGGAGAAAATATTTGGCACCCATATATCTGATAGGAGCCTAATATCTTGCATATATAAAGAAATCCTACACCTCCAAAATAAAAAGACAAACAACCCATTTAAAAAATGGGCAAGTGACCTGAAAGACACTTCTCCAAGGAAGAAATACAAATGGCTAAAAAGCACATGAAAAAATGCTCAACATCGCCAGCTATTAGGGAAATGCAAATCAAAACTACAATGAGATACCATCTTACATCCATCAGAACGGCAGCTTTTAAAAAAAAAACAGCAGACTGTAAATGTTGGAGAGGATGTGGAGGAACAGGAACCCTCATCCACTGCTGGTGGGATTGTGAAATGGTCCAGCCACTGTGGAGGACAGTTTGGCGGTTCCTCAGAAAACTAACAATAGATCTTCCGTATGATCCAGCGATTCAACAGCTGGGTATATACCCAGAAGAATTGAAAGCAAAGACACGAACAGATATATGCACACCAATATTCATAGCGGCATTGTTAACTATTGCCCAAAGTTGGAATCAGCCCCGGTGCCCATCAACACATGAATGGATAAACAAAATGTGGTACATACATACAATGAAATATTACTCAGCTATAAGAAGGAATAAAGTGCTAACACACGGAGTAACATGGATGAATCTTGAAGACCTTATGTTGAGTGAAGCAAGCCAGGCATTGAAGGATGAACAGTACATGACCTCACTGATTTGAATTGAGGAAAATAAGCAGTCTCTGAGAACCATTGTCTGAAAGATAGGTTAACAAGAGAGAGAAAGGGAAGAGAAAGTTGTGAGCCATCACCCATATGGACATAATCTATGGTAAAGTGATAGAGTATAGCTGCATATTGAAGGATAGGACAGGTGGGTACTGATGGGGTTGGTGGTGCAGGGTTGGCAGGGGGGTACATTAGGAAGGGTGGGTTAGAATACCCAGGATACTGGGGGGAGAGATGGGAGGGGGACTAGGTGAACATGGGATTTGTGGGTATGATGTTGAAAGTGCAGGAGTGGGAATGCTGTTATGGCAATATGACAAGGTAGTGTCACTGGTTTAGGATGTAGGTTGGGGGGGCATTCAGGATGGGGTGCATCTGGAGTAGGCTTCTGGGGAGTGAGTATTCATCCTGTCATAATGTGTTGTGTCAGGGAATGGAGACCCACATGGTGAGTGGGAAGGAGATGGACCCCCATCTTTGGGAGGACTGATTCACCCAGAAACAGACAGGTGGGTGTCACTTAGGAGCAAGGATGGATCCTAATAGGGGAGGACAATCAGGATGTCAAGACCTCTTGTTGCATGTAACTATGAATCTTGTCATCCAATGAGTCAAGACAGGGGGGTGTCATGTGCCCCAGGGGAATGGGGAGGAAGGAACAGAAAAGATCAAACAAGGGGTATTTAGTGGTCAGGGGAAATGTTTTCCATTACCTTACAGTGATGGACACAGAACATGAGAAATATCATCAAAAATTATTAAACTGTCCCATCTAAATTGTAAACTATACTGTAAACCATTGACAGTGTTTAGTAGCTATATTTCACTATCTGTGCAACAGTTATAACAATGCTACCATCCACATACAAAAAGGTTTTAATATGGGGTGAGGAAAGGGGGAGGAGGTTGGGTATATGAGAGTCTCTAGTATTCTGTGTGTGACTTTGCTGTGACCTAAAACTTCTTTGAAAATTAAATGAAAATTTGGGAGACACTGGGGATAGGCAGAAGGTGCCACGGTACAGACTGGACATCCGATAGTGCAGTGATAAAAGGAAAAATGTTTAAAAAAATTTTTTTTAATTTTTTTGTTTTTTCCCATTTTTTGAATATCCCAATCCTTTAATTTTATTTTTAGTGTTTTTTTTTAAGTTTCCATATATTTTATCTCTTATATTTAAACTTATCATTATTATTTCATTTTCCTATTAATTTTATTTGGCTATTATATGGGCTTCATCTTCAAGGTTGGTTTAGATCACAGAAGGGTTACAATGGGGACAGGAGAGGATCATTGGTGGGGGATGTCTGGGATGGGGGTTTCATGGGAGGAAGTTCACCTGAATATACATGAAAAATATATAAAATTGTTCAAATGATCAAGGGGTGGGGCATGGTCACAGTGGGTGGAGAATCACTCAATATATGAAAGAATACTGAATTCTCAGCCTGAAGAGCTCTGCCACATTCTCCAAGGAAGCAGCAACAGTCCCCTAAGTGCAGGGGGCAGTGTCTGGCAAAGGAGGATGATCCACTAATGGGTTCTTGTTATTCATGACTAGCCTTAAGAGTCTGCTCTTGTAATTGAAACTTAGCCTTCTGTTATGGGGTGCCTAAGGGTTGTCACCTGAGAGCCTCCTTGTGGCTCAAATGTGGCCTCTCTCTAAGCCAAACTCAGCATATGAATGCATTACCTTCCCCCCAGCGTGGGACATGACTCCCAGGGATGAGCCTCCCTGGCAACGAGGGATTACTACCAAGTGCCAACTGGCAGTACGACTGGAAAAAGACCTTGAATAAAAGGGGGAAAAGGTAAAGAAAAATGAGTTCATGTGGCTAAGAGACTTCAAAGAGAGTCGGGAGGTCATCCCAGAGGTAACACTTACGCACAACTCAGTAGGATCTCATAGAACACCAAAGTGGATATCATCCCACACAGAGGGTCTCCTGAGGCCTCTGGAGACACCCAGGTCCTATATAAGTGGGGATAGCCCCAGAGATTGATGCCTTATTAGTGGGCTCTTCTTTGGAATCTGTGCCCCTGAGAGTGACAGAGTTGGACTCAAATAAGTCCTCCCTGCACATGGTCCATCAGTCCCTTCTATTCAAACCTATATGTGATGCTGGAGTTTGTAGGTATATTTCCAGAGACTGGAGCCTTGGTCCTGCCCATGTGCCAGCTGTGCCTGGAATCTCAGTGGAGCTGCAACTCCTACTCTACAGCTCAATGGACTCACCCAAGCCACCTGGTGAGGAGATGATGATGGACAACGGCCATCCCAGGGAATGGAGAGAGTCTGCAGCTGCAGGCAGGATAATCCTATCCATCTTTTTCATGGGATATAAGCCCCCTCTCACTTGGAGATGGAGTGGACATCACCACCCCAGAGTCCTCAGGATTGGGGGAAGAACTATGGACTAGAGTGGACTTAATGGTATTCTGTTGTAGACATATTGTGATTCAAGCAATGGAAGAAATTACAACATTGAGGTGGAGCCAGTGGCCACCGGATGCTTTCGGGGCAGGGAGAAGGAAAAGCAGTTTTAATACAGGGGCTTTTTCGGGAGTTGGGAATTATCCTGAGTGACATTACAACGACAGATATAGAATATAACATGCAGAACTGTGTGGGAGAGAGTGTAGTCTACAATGTGAACTATGGTCCATGCTCAGTGGCAAAGCCCCAGGATGTGTATATCCATTGCAGGTGATGTGCCACACTAATGAAAGATGTTTATGTGGGAGGTTATGGGAGATGTGGGAGGTAGGGAACATGGGAATCCTTGTAATTTTTGTGTAACATTTATGTAATCTAAGCATCTTTAAAAATATAAAATAAACAAAAAAAAAATACTTGTTAACTGAATGGATGCATGAATGCATCTAGAAAGTGTATAATTCAGGCACCTGGAAATGTATTTAGGGAGCATGGTGAGTCAGTGGAATCGTATTTGCTTCAAAATAATACTGTAAATTCCTAGGCTTTTTTTTTTTTCAGTTGTGAATTGGAAAAGTTGTAGCTGCTGTGTGTTCTTTATTGACCTGATATTAGTGGTAGTGTTCATGAGACCTTTTGGAGTCATGAGCCTCAAAAACATGTCTCTAATTCAAAGCTCGACTCTCAGCCCCGGTTCTGAATCTGCAGTGCCATGAAAGAGGAGGCTTCTGAATCACATTAAACATAGTGAATTAATAAAAACGAGCTATTTATTAATCAGAGTCACCCTGTTTCTACTGATAGTACCACGATATTTTAAGCCAGGTAGATACCAGGCCACAATACTTAATTTATGCTTCTACCTGGTGATATGGAAATGCCTTCACCATATTATAAACTGGTGATATTTGTCAATTGCATTTAACTGGTTTAAAATGATCTCACAATCGAGAAACACCAGAGTTTGAGTGAGCCTGACTAGAAGAATATGAAAAAGAAATGTTTAAAAGTATGTCAATTGCTATCTCTGAGAATAAGTAAAAATATCAACAGCCATAAGATCCTTGATATTTTATTTTTTATTCATTAAATATTTTATTGTGTGTAACACTTAACAAAAAAGCAAGTTGGAATGAAAAATTCAGCTAATTATTTTAAAAACTTTAAAAAACTAATTTGAAAAAGTACAAATCCACATTTTAAAATTCATTTGAAATATTATGTGGATATAATGATGGAATAAAAGACACATTCACTAGACTATTTTCCATGATACAGTATTAAGTGAAATTTCATTAATGCCTGTTCTAGAACCATCTGCAAGATGTTGCATTTTAACAGGATGTCACTGCTCCCTACCTGATATATTTATGTCAAGGTTATATTTCGTTATATCCCTAAACTAAAAGACACAGTTTTCCTGTTTAATCTGAAAATGAAGCAAAATGAAATAGCTTATATTCATTCATCCCCACCCTAATAGCTTCCTATAAACAAAAAGAAAAGAATCCTTTTTAGTTGAAGAACTTACACTTGAACACTGAACATTGTTACATTCAAGAGGAAGGCAGGCGCTTAGCAATAAAAACAAGGGCAAACCTCTGTGCAGTTGTCGTCATATGCCTCACAAGTGCTAACTCATTGTATCTTCACCAGCCATAACCGGGAGGGAGGGGAAATTATTGCTCTCCTTTTTAATAAGATGAGGAAAATGACGCCCAGGTAAGTCAAGCGATTTCTCCAGGAGCTGCTAGGTGCAGAAAGTGATACAACCGCTGCCCTCTGACTCCTGAGACCATGGTCTTAGCCAGACGCCTTTGCACAGGTCTCCTCGTTTATTCACTGACACCGTTCTATAAAAGCAGGTATTAGAAGTCCCATTTGGTAGTTAACAATATGAAGCTCCCATCAGTTAACATACTCGATGTCCCACAAATGAGTAGAAAATTGATCTTTGGATTCAGGTCTATAGAATGATGTGGAAGTAGTTGGTGATTTTATTTTCTTAATGAAATAGAGTACTCTCCCTATAATATTTCCCACATACCTACTACATGCAAATCATTGTAAACACAGCAGTATACCCTCCGTTGTCTCTAATTTTAAGGAGTGGCAGATCTAGTATGCATAAACAAATAGGCAAATGGATGTAATTTGTGTTTTCTGTTGGTAAATTATTTTAAGTAGCAAGTGAAATTATTTCAAGTAGTGAATAAACATGACATTAAACAGCTTTGATTCACACAAAGAGAAATCTATTCCATTCTATATTTGCTGCCAAGATTTCGTAGTACTTTAAGGAGAAAATCTGTTTTGTGCTACTTTGCACATTCTAACCCCCACCCCACCCCACACCCCCCAAAAAAGAGCTTTGAAAGATTTTTCAGACAAGTGATATCTCTTCGGTTGGAATTTAAAGTTTTTTTTGTTGTTGTTCTTATTGTATCTTTCCTGTTACCTTCGATTTTTTGCAGGTAAAAGTGATTTCTGATGCAGTATTGATCTAAAATTTCCTTTAAGAAATTTAAGAATAAATTCACTGAACTAAAGGTAGTGAATCAATGTAAAGAACAAATATTCAACAAATAGCATAAGTGGTACACAAATATGGGGGAACTCATGAGGCTGTAGGGAAATGACTAAAGTTTGGAATACACTATACTTAATTAAAGGAAGAGGCTGCCTGAAAATGGGTTAAGTCTGAAAAGACAAGTTCACCTGACCCAGAGGAAAGTAGTCAGACACAGGGCCCCAGTAAGGGAATCTGCACTGAGCACTACAGGTTGGACTTAGTTTTTAAAACCTGAGGCTAGGGTCCAGTAGCAGCAGTCCAGTCACTCTTGATAAGCTCCACACAAGGAAGAGACGTTCTAGGAATTTGATGGCAGCAACATCCACTCTGGCTGGCTGATCAGATGGCTTCAAAGCAACATTTGATGCATGTTTCCAATAACTTTTAAGATTTTAATACATGAAGAACAAGGCAAAATGGGGGCCTTTCAGGTAAATAAAAACCAAGAAAATAGGCATACCAAACTTGTATTATATACTTGGAGAAATTTGAGTAGCATGGAGGAATATATGAAAATAACTTATTGAGAACCAGCATATCAAAACCATGAGACGAGCTGAAAATAGAGATTATTTACAAATAAAGGAGGATAGTTTGCAGCTAAATGTATAGAAAATAATTTCCTTTTCTCAGAATATATTTGTAACTTTTGTTAGTCTACTGAATTCTTTTTCTAATTTTGAGTTACAGTAAACTAATTTTCCACTTCAACAATGACATAAATTCACAAGGAAGAAGACTAAACAATTTTGAAGAAGCAGTAGGAGCAGCACTTGCTTCACCAGATATCAAAATGTATTATTAAGCTGCACTAAACCATGGTGGTGCAGATTCAGGGATAGAGATTCATAGACCTCTGCAATATAATATAGTTCCAGAAATCCACATATATGACTGATTTGGGGTGACTAAGAATACCAAATGTTGGGGAAAAAGTGGTACAACAGGAATCCTCAGAAACTTCTTGAGAACAATTAAGAAACTACCTGTTAGGCTGGAGATGTACCTGCCCTATTTCCCAGAACTCTCTGTATACATTACAGCAACTCCAGTGCTTATATAAAAGAAAGCATACTCAAGGATGTTTGTGCAACAGTAAATATTGAAAAAAACCCACATAAGTATCCATTGATAGAGAAATGGGAATACAAGTTAAGGTATATTCAAAGAGTGAAACATCACAGAACAATTCAAACACATTGAACTAAATCTACATGTATCAGCATTCATAAATCATAAAAAACCCAACAATACACTACGAATATATATGTATGCATGTACAGATAAATGCACATATAAGGTATGGCTACATAATAAGCAGTAGAAATGTAAAAGCCTGGAAGGATATATAAACACCTATTTAGATTTCAGGACTATTATCAGCTCCGCCCTCTTGATGTGCAACCTTGGACATAAGATTTATGCTCTAGGTACTTTTTTCTGTAAATTAACAATGAAAATCAGTCCAGGGTTTCCTGTGAGTAGCAGTCTATGACTATATGTTGAAAATATAGAGATAAATGTAAAGTGAAGATTAGGGTGTTGGAATTGCAAATGAGAGAAAAAAAGGGAAGAGGTCAAATATGTTTATCTGAAGTGGGAGGACCAAGGTACTGAAAAACAAGGCAACTGTGTAGTGAAATGAGGGATGATGTGGTAGGGGTCAGAGATATGGATATGTGAGCTAAAGTAATGTAAAATGCAACTTTTACTACTCAGCTGCACTTGAGAAAAATGGCAAAACTTCACTTGAATGAAATCCTGCTAAGAACTTATTTTATGTTCCTGATGCACAGATTTGAGGCAATCTCGAAACAGTGACCTGGGACACTTGCTTGAAACCTTAGGATGAAACTGCTCTTTGCAATCATTTCGTGCAACAGATTCGACAGCAACAGGACATAGGTCGGTGCAATTTCCTTGGCTAGAATCCAACTTCCGTGGAAGGAGTGTTGTGTTGTGTTGTGTACGCGAGCAGATGCTCATGCCACACAACGCACAATTGGTAGCCGCTCAGCACACGAGTCATCCAGCCTTGCTTTTAAATTTAAAGATACAAAAAAAAAGAGCCCTATAATCCTCTGGTTGTAAGAAGATGTGTAGAAGGAAAATTATGAATTATTCATGTTCGTTAGATTGTCCACTAGTCCGTTTACTTCAAGAGTCATCACCCAAAAATCACTCCATGAAACTAAATAATGAGGTAATAATATACTTTAGACTTACATATTAAAATATTTAGCAATGTTTTAAAAAACAAAGTTTTATATTTAACTATATACTTATTTCTTAAGATTTCCCAATTGTCTAAAGAGATATATAAATGAATACTGGGTTACAAAATCAATACTAAAAGCCTATAAACCAGGTCAGTTGCTTTTGAGAAATCCTCATTAAATAAAAGAAATAAGCCTATGGTGCTATGGGCTTAGTAGCCACTCAATAAAAATAAGTAGATTCATCAAACTATTTTAGTGAACGATTTGGCTACCATAATATATAAATACCATATATATTTCAACTTTTCCCTGGCCTCATTTACCTTCGTTATCAAATTAACTTCATAACTAATTCTGTCTTTACACACATTAAAATAAGAAAGATAGAAACATACCACTCTCAATGATAAATTAGAATAATATTCAAGACTCAACCTGCCAGTCTTCTCATAATAAAGTAATATGAACATTGCTTTATGTGAGTTTCATGAATTGGGTAAAACTCTACTTTTCCATTGTAGCAAAAAAGACCATGATTTACTCAATGATCATATTCTAACCACTTTTTTATTTCCAGGGTCGAACAGTGGCTGGCTCATGTAAATACTCAATACCTACTTACTGAATAAATGAGGAAATTAATGAAAGAATGTAATAATTTTCAGTTCTTGGTTTTTATTCCCAGCAGAATGACCCTGATATGTACTGCAATAAAGTAAACCATACATTAGTTAAGGGAGCCAGGAAATTACAAAAGACTTTTGCAATCCTGGTACACTTTTCCTTACCTATGTTTCACTTTGAACATTGATATCCATGTTGTCAAATTTGGCTGGGGGAGTGGGAGAAGAGCAATGTACATCTTGGAAATACAGAGAGAGAGAGAGAGAGAGAGAGATGGCGGCAAGGGACCGATGGCAATGAAACCCAGATGCAGTCAGGTGCCTCAACCAGGTGTAAAGTTCCACCGAGCCACTGTCTTGTGTGCACCTTCTGCCCAGTCCACACTTAGGCCACCTCAGTCCTCCCCAGGAGGGGAGGGGGCCGTGGTGCCCACCGTTCATCAGCAGACCTGCCATCCGGCCTGTCAGAGCTCCTGAGGACCAGTACCCACAGTGCGGCTTTCAGATGGGATCCTGGTGCAACAGTGTAGTAGGGCATTTCCTCTGACCACATGACCAGCTAATGAAAAAGAAGGATTCTTCTGGAACTGCAATGTAACAGAGACTAACACATAATTGCTCTACTACACAGTAGTTTGGGAGATGTAGAAAAAGCGAATATAATTTAACGAGAGTTAACATTAATATGTATTAGTGTTAAAATGATTGAATTCTAGGAGACACTATGAGGTCAATTTTTTTAAAAATCAGTATTGAATAAAGAGATACGATGATTTATAATTTTAGTGAATTTCTTGAAAAAGATTCATGAATAAAAGTGAATAAAACATGAATTTATTAGCCCATAAAAGAGAAAGCCAGTCTATAAGGGTCTAGAATGATCACTAAGACATTGTCTCTCTGTAAATAAATGGAATGTGCAAAACTTAGTCCTTATTAAATAATATCCCATTTGTGAACTTAACATAATTTACCCTTTATTGTTGAAAATTATGCTATTTTTAATCACTCTTAATACTCTACCATTTACTCTAGGCTCTAGGAAGGAAACATTCCCCATGCTTAGAAGTCATCCATATTTCATATCCACAATTAAATGATCTTTGTCTTTACCCTAACCTCCAGCAAAACCATTATTTACACATAGCAGGCTCACAGGGAATGTTTAATAATTAAAATAATTAATTTTCGTTTTCTCCCCAGCAAAGGAAGGAGCAGGGAATGAATGTATTTGCAATGTAGGCCAACTCATTACTTTTTATTTATACTCTATTAGCTAAAATGTCAACAACCAAATGCACCACCTCACCGAGATAAAAGGAACAAGCACATGTATTCAGATATGTTAGAGTATTTAGAAAATGCAAACTGAAATGGCCCAGGAATGCCACTCAACAGAGGGACAGAGACGCCCTGTTACCTGCTCCCATTCCTCCTTTCCAAACTCGTTAGGAGCCACTGACCCCTACGTCCTTAACGCTCTCTTCCTAAAGCGTCATACACTGCACTTCTGTTCTCTCTCCGAATCAAATGAATTAGTATCAAGCCCTTGAATTGGGTAGATACCGAATTAATTCACTGATTCTTGACGTTATTAAAGTAAGTGAAATTTGGGAGATAGTGTTAACTATGGTAACATGAGACTACGCAGGGGTTTTTGGTACAATGGGTATCTAGTGACTACTTATTTACCACCCTCATATCCTACATCTTCAGTTTTTTCAAATTGTTCCAGTACTCTCTGCTTCTGAGACAGTTTGATTAATGAGAATTCTGAGGAAAGGAACTTAGCTGAGAGTTAGGAGTGGCCTAAGGTAACACAATAAATGCCGGGACCTCGTGTCCATAAGGTACCGTTGCATTTTCCTCCTGGTTTCCTTTGTAGATTTAGTTTCTATATAGCGCTGTATCTATACAGACAAATAGACGGAAAAATCCTCACAAGCTCCCTGAGTCTAAGCAGACGTTATAGATGCCGGAGAGTGCTGGGGCTTAGGACGGGCGTTTGTGTTCTGCTGAGCCTGTGGCTGTCTGCTGAAATGATTTAGGTGCAGTCAGCCACAAGTGGTTCCAAAGCACAGCAGGCCTGTTGTACTGCTGCTCAACACAAAGGCAGCACGACCAAACGGTGGAGATCAGGTCTAAGGAAACATCGCATACAGAGCAGTCAGGAAAGCTGTGGAAGGGAGGGGCATGCACAGCCAAATGGTAAACTGGGCAAACATTAGGGAAAAAGAGAAATTACAGAACGGTAACTCTCACAAATAGAAACCTTATCTAATCCATCAATCAATAGTAAAGCCAGCCATAGAATTAACTGCAAATTTCAATGATTTTTCATTTCTCTGAGGAAGCTTCAAGAAAGCCGTCTTGGATACTTCAAAAAGTGACAACAATTTAATAACAGAAACCTTCAAAAACACTCAAAGTTAATCTAGAAATTATGAGATTGTAGGTTACTCAGTGTACTAAAATCAATTCTTACAATAATTATCTGAAGAAACTTTTAATGGAAAATATTTATAGGATAATAGTTGCATATATAAAACCATATTTACAAAGAGAAAAATTAATTAGTATAACTTGATTTCTTAGAAATCAGAGTTATATTTATCAATAAACACTAGAATAAAATGATGACAGATTTAAAGAGTTTGGAAAAGATTTTGGTAAATAATTATCTTTACTGTTAATTCACTCATGTAATCAAATGCGTCAAACAAGCTGTGGGGGACGTTCAGCACAAGAATGGCAAATTGGTTACAGCACGTGTGCCAATTCTCATCCATTTCAAGAAGCTGCCTAGAGAGATGAATGGAGGAGGCTGCTCCCAGGCTCCAGCGAAAGAATGACAAGGCTGATTAGGGACCCGGAGACTGACGCACTCAAGCCCAATTTGCTTGTATTTTCACTGCTTTCCCTCTTTCAAAGGAGAAGTAAGTTGAACATTAACACTGTAATTTCAAAAATAAATGCCTTTCTTCAGCAGCATATCTATACCACCACACCCACACACATGCCCTGTGAGACAGAAAACTAATCTCCTCTAAAACAGTAAAATTCCAAGGCTAGGGAATGAGTCAATGCACACGTGTATAACTCCCCCCCCCGCCCCCCCAGTGTTCGATGCGCATTATTGACCAACTATATTAGAGCCTAAGCTCAAACTAAACTTCCAAAGCCCACAGCATGAGACAATAGACCACTGGGCTGCACAGGTTGAACCGCACCGGTTTTTCTGGGGACAAAGGAGGAAAACGGATGTTTTGAATGATGTTGCTTTGGAGTCTGGTTTGCCTCACCAAGAGTTACTATTCTTCATTAAAGACAAAAGGCAAAGCACTTTCTACAACTCTCCAAACTGTCAGTTCTGCCAGAACATTCCCGACAGGACTGTGGATATTAAGATAAAGGAAACAGATCAGATGAAATTAGTGAACAAAAACCAAAACTCGAGTACAGCAAATCAAAGACATTTCAGTCTCGCTGCTTTTCGTAGGCGTTACAAATGAAGTGTTTGTGTGTGTATGTACATGCATACATACATACATTCACAAATGCTTACATATATATTAACGTGTAATTTTACACTTGGGCTTATGATTCAGAAGCAATGCACCTGAAATTCATCCCATTCTTTAATAATTTCAGAAGAGACCCCAAATTTTCTGTGATTATTCATTTTATACTCCCCGAGAAAAAAAAAATCAACAATCCAATAGTAAGTATGCCTATAATCTATATTCAAAAATCCTCTTCAAATTGTCTAGCTTTCTTTTCAAAATTTATATATATAAAATAGAAAACTTATTTAGCTCTTAATTCATTTAGGCCTTTTCTTTCCTCACTTTTAAAAGCTTTTATTTTCCCATTTTTGAGGTACGCACTCAAGTAAGATTTTTTAAATTATTTTTGTAATAAGTCAGAGCATTAAATATAAAATTATATTTAGTCTTTTTCTGAGTGTGACTCTGTCAGGGTTGAAAGAGTATAGAGTCCTGTGCTTGTTTTAAATATTCACCATATATTTGAGTATTTAAAATGTTAATTTAAGGTACAGATCTAGATATGCAGTGACATAGATCCAAGTGTCGTCAGTGGGAAAGAGTTCCAGGCGGCAGGCTTGCAGCGTGAGATGGGCTGGAGACTGACTTTAAAAGAGAAGCAGACGGTGGATGGATCATCAGGAGGGAGAAGGTACTATGCACGCGGGGCAGAAAGCACTGACAGCAGGAGGAAGTCATGGAATTTGGAATATACAAGTTGACTGTTGCGTGAGACCTGGCTGAGAAGTAGCATGGACGATTTTGTGGTGTAAGTTTGGGTTCGACCTTGAAGGGCTTACAGTTAAGCTAAGAATCTTAAATTTTATGACAAAATACAGAGTATGTGTGCAAAGAAGAACATTGGAGAACTCAGAGCTAGTGAGCAGACTGATGTGATGAATGTGTTGTGAACAGTAATGGAAGGAATGCTGGAAAGGGAAGGGAAATGGGACAGGATGAAACAAGGCAATTGCAAACGATTAGATTACGGGGCAATTTGATTTTGAGCAAAGAAAGTGAAAGTGAAAATAGAAAGAGTTGTGAGTCCCTTAGGATGAATTTAATTTTGTATCCACAGTACCTAGCAGAGTGCCTGGACTGTAGCAGAATCCTGTACCCTATAAAGAAAGGAGAGAGGCAGGCAGTAACAACTATTGAATACACTCTGGTAGTCACTGTGGGAGACGATGTTGCCACAGTATCCACTGTATGATCACAGTAAGCTAAGTAAGTACAGTAAGCTTAGTAAGCACCTCACTAAGACGCCCATTTTCACAGGAGGAAACAGGCAAAGTGCAATTAGGAAATGTATTAAAAGTGATCCAACAAATTATAAGACTTAAACAAGCAACTAAGTTTGCATAAATCCTGAGACCAAATATATTTTACCACATTGGGTTATAGAAACAGCGAGAAAAATCTAACTCACTCAAGTTATAGGGTAAGGATGCTGAAAGTCACAGAGGAAATGTGAAGGTGTTCTGAATGTGGCTATCCTTAAGTGGTCCCCTAAATTTAGATATGCTTGGCCAATAAACATTAGCTTTTAGTTATGATGATAACAAGGTAACAGTAAAATTTAACTTGGACATTCAATGTACTTTTTAAAAAACACCTTCTTCTGGTTATATAGCTATTTTCTCCATTCAACTATGAAAACCTCACAGTTTTTTTTGTGTTTGTATTTATATTATTCAGTTTAAATCCTCAGTTGTAGCTCAGTGACTATTTAATAAAACTTCTGACTGCATAAAACTTTGTAATGTCTATTTATTCCACATTTTTAGTTCTGATAGCAATGTGTTCTTATTTCCAGACACCTTGTTATATTTTCTTGTTTATATTGGAGGGCTACTATGCTATTTCAGTAGCTTATGACTACTGAATTCCCCCAAAGCTTGCAATATCCATAATTGTTTAGAGAGTTGAAATGGAACCAAGGCAAAAAAACAAACTTTTTAAAGTATTTCAGTAGCTCCCAAAGTTTTACTTTCACCTTATAAAGGTTATTCTTTTCTGGAAAATATATAGGGTACATTCCCTGAAATTGAAAGTTTAATTACTATTGAAATTAATGGCACACAGTTAATTCAATGGTTAACAAGGAAATGTGTATGTATTCTCAATATATTTGACATTCAAAGATTAAACATTTACTGTCAGAAAACTAGAAAAGAAGAATCAATGAAAACAAAGGGTTGATGTGATTGTCAGTTCTGCACAGAAGCAAACTGTGAGCATTCTAAGAAGGGAATTTAAGTTACCGAGGCCAGCCCTATACTCCCGAAGCTCACCACATGTGGCTTTTATCTCAGCTTGCTCAAATGAAGAAAAAAATCCACATCCCCATAAGCGAAAAGCCACACGTTGATAGGCAAAGAAAAGTTATTAAATGAGGCACCTCAGAAAGTCTAGTTATTGTGATAGAAATGACTATAGTTACGCACAAAAAGTAGTGTTTATTATTGTAATTTCTTTTCTTAATTATACATATTTTAGCATTGCGAATATTATTATGTCTAAACTATTTATAATGTGAGTTTTTCAGATTTTCCTAGAGTACCCATTCCCTCAAATGCTACTAAGATAGGTGACAATAAGAAGGAACACACTGACAGGCCAAAGACCCTTGTTTCGTGTTGGCGCCCACCTGCTCGAATTACAACGCTTTCAAGGTCGTGGAGCACGATGTGAAGGTGTAAGTGTCCAAACTCATTAAAATCCACAATTTAGAACATCGAGTTGTCTACAAAATATCCTTACCGAGTTCTTAAGTGAAAAAAACAAAATAAACTGTGAATTTTATGATTCATCTTTTTTCAGCAAGAGAGAGAGTAATTCTTAAAGCTGGGCCTAAGCTTTAAAGACGTAATGTATACAATCTCTAATAAATACTTCATTTAGGAAGCATATAAAAATCCCTCCTTTCAAAATGAGACTTACCAGATTGCTAAATGATGACAAGGTTCAAATAAATCTTTAGCAGAGAGTACAGTAATATTTTCTGAGAAATTTCGTGGTCTTTAAAAGAAAATTTGATAGTAAAAGAGAACAAAAAATATAATCTAGAATATAGGCAATGGATGTGTTAAAATGAAATTACCTACACTTGCATTTGGAGATCAAAAAACGAAAACAAGCCACAATGAGGAGGAGGGAGTAGGGGCACCTGTGCTCAGTTTATAAACCCAGAGGACTTTGGCAGTATTGATCCAGGCAATCAATCGCTATATTTCTGACAATAGCAGCAACATGAGGCCTTTTAGTCACTTTTAGCATTGTGGACGCCTCCATTTTTAGATATGCTTGTTTATATCTTCATATGAAATTATTAACACCCCTGCCATTTTAATTAGCCACAAAATGACAGTCTTGAAGTGGTACATTTTAAGTCTTGCAGCCATCAGTAGAATAGTGGCACCCAGTCTAACAGGAAGCAGATATTCTACTTGATCTCTATTCATCAATTCGGTAATGTCTTAGGTCACCGATGTTTAAATAATGTCCCATCCCAAGTTTAATCCTATAATCAATAAAACTAAACCAACAACAACAACAAAAAACTTTCTCTTTTAACCTGCTCAGAGCAACATGTATTGAAAATATTCCAGCTAGTAGTTTTGCACTTTGGTTGGCAAAAGGTATTGTGTTATAAATAGATCTTTTGGAGGTAGTATTCTGTAAGAGACTCAAAATGGTCTCTTATCTCCCTTATCAACTTCATAGATTACTTCATGGATCACATCTTTCTCAGCAGCTCTTAATTTGAGAAGATGACCTTTCGAAAATTGGGTGATAATATTGTGAATTTTTATTCAGATATATGAGACTATATATAACAATTGTGCTCCTTTCTATACAATTATACACCTTTTTGCTAGAGATCGTGAATTCAGATTTCACAGGTGTTTTAGTAAATTTAGTATTTATGATAACCCATGAAATTGGAAGATGATAAAATTTTCAGAAAATGTCATGGGCTACCTAGAAGAGATGAAACTGACTCACTGCCTCCTGGAAATTGGATCCAGCTTGAACAGAGTGAATTAGCATCAACTAAGATTTCAGCAGTTCAGGAAATACCTGATTTAATGTTGCCCTGAGAATACTGAGCAGGAGAACCCATAAGGAAGCAACTTGGGCTAACACTGCCAAGAGATTTCAAACTTTATGATAAAGGTATATGCACTGTGTTTGACAGTGGAATACAGAAGGTTTTGTTTTATTCCTTATTCAATGAATTCTTTTACAATCAGAATAGTAAATGTTATTTAAAGATAAATTAGTCCATGGATTTAAAAAGTTTGTATTAGAACATTTTAAGTTACGCAAATACCATAACATTATTTTCACAAGCAAGTAGATACGTGTGAACTATCTGGGCAAGAAAAATGTTATTTAAAAAAAGAGAGAGAAAATAGAAGAAAAGAAAAAGACAAAAAGACAAAAGAAAACCAATAAGACCAGGGTAGGGGGAAGAAATTTGGGAAGGAGGGGAAGAAGAAAAGGGAAGAAACGTTTGTTTCCCTCCATGAGTTGTGATTGCAGTAGGAAGCCAAGTATTCAGTAGAGAATGTGGTTTATGAGGTTTACAGACTGATACTAAGGGCTGTTTTTTAAAAAGGAAGAAACATGAAATTATTTATTGTATTTACAGTGTTGAATTCAATTGAAATCCACTGAATTCATCCTGTGGGATTCGAAATGCCTATCATCAGTTCTTGTCTCAATTAAAGAGAAATCAAATATAGGACATCAGCCAACTATGACATGGGAAACTTGTCAGACTTATGTAGCGATCCTAAGGTATGATGAATAGCTTTCCTGCTCTTTGCCTATCACTAAAATACCCATTCTTATTTCACTCCTCTACCAATTTTGAAATGTTTGTAGGATGTAGGGTACAGATTGGCATGGGTAATATTTTAAATACATATACACTTTAATATACAAGCTCCTGAATCAGAACTCTAATAATAATAGGGAACAAATATCATGACATACTAAAGAAATATGTGAAGATAAAACCATACAATACTGGATTTAGGTAGCATAACACTGGAAGCAGACAGAGCAAAGTTGCCTTTTTAGTTCATTCAGTCTTACACAGGGAAACTTCAGGCAAGTCATTTGATCTGTTTAATATTCAGAATTCTCATTTGTGAAATGGAAGAAAAACTATAACCAATCTCAAAACCTTAATAAGTATCACTATTACACATAGTACCATTAATTGCTCTTAATTTGGGGGGCACAGATAGAAGTTCTTCTAATGAAGTCTCCTTCTGTAAATATGCATAAGAATAGATTAGAGAAAATGAAAAACATACAGCAGAGACTAATCTACCTGGAAGGTGCGAAGGGACAAATTTTGGTATAGTTTACCCAACTTCCTCAGTTTTACATTTTACTGTGTGGAAATTGAGGCCAAGAAGAAATCTTCCACAATTTGTGCAGCTGGATTTGGCACTGATAGAATTTGAAACCAAAGTTATAGACCAGGGCAGCAGATTAGCTCAAATGGTTGAGCGCCTGCTTCCCACATAAGAGGTCCCGGCCGGTAACTCAAAAAAGAGAAAAACCGCCCTAGACCAGTGCTCATTCTTGCCTTCTGTAATTCCTTTCAGCCAGATGTGAGAGCAATCTGATGACTGACACCTGGGGTAGGTTCAAGGAATCTAGCTGGCTGGGGGGTGGCCTTTCCTCCAGTATTCCACGTGTGTGCTGTGTAAAGAAATGCCTGCCCCGACACTCAGCAAGAATCAAGGATTTGCTTCCTTTCCCTTCATTCAACCAATACCACGAGCTATGCGCGCTTTAAATCCAAGAAGAATTGGACTATAATTTGTTTAGTATCTAGTAGGAGAAAGATGAATAAATAAGAGAAGTACATGGTGGGAAGGAGTAAGCTCCTTAATGCACACAGAAGTCGAATACAATAGGATAAAGGATTTCAAGAGAGGGAACGATTGTTCCTCTCTTGGACAATCAGGGAGGTTTTCCTAAAAGGTCCAAGGAAGAGATTTAAACAGTGTTTTGACTGTTTCCAGGGCCTGTACAGCACTGTGCTGTGTGCTGCAAAGAAATGATGAAATCAAAGGACTATTTTACTCAGATACGTCCTTGGACACTGTAATTTTCCCATCTTTGTTTTTACAATTCAGACAATGGACTAGAGTTTATTGGCAAGTTTATTTTATGAAAGTGGAACAATCCATGGCAAAACCATTAAAATCTCCTGCTGATGTGTGTTGTGTTCTATTTTACGGACAGTACCACCATGTGTGTGTGAGCAGGCGGTGGGTGTGGGGAGAGAGTTCGTGTGGCATCATCATTCACAGAGAAGAGTGAGATTCCAAGAGAGCCGCTCACCGTTGTGTGGTAGTAAATGAGCAACGGGGACCGGCTCATCTGACAAATCTAACGCACTATTCACTGCCTAACGTTTTATCTCCTCATAAATAATGACCATAAATAATCGAAAAGAGTGCAATTATTTTAGTAATAGCCAATAAATGCCCTACTGCACTAGATCCCTGTGCCCATTTTCCCCCAAAGTTTAGATGTTTCTCTGACTCCTCTGGGGACTGCAAAACAGGCCTATTTATAAACGAAATATCACCGTTGAGTCAAATCCCTAACTTCAATCGTCCAGGTCTCTTTTAGATAAACGACTTGATATGTATGTTCATCTTACGTTTCATATCATAACGCTCACTTTCAAAGCTTTTGTATTTTCTAGATTTGCTATTAGCTTAGGAATATAAGCTGAATTTAAAGAGAATGCCAGAAAGTATTTTTAAAATTCTATTCAGAATATAGAAAAGATTATCTCCAAATGGAAGTAAAAATAAAATAGAATTGGAACCTGTGATGCAAGGATTTCAATATTTATCTTTTATCCTTCAATTCGTATTTTATGAATCTTGTAAAATGTTATCATAAATGTATATTGCTAAAGACCATCAATGTTTTTCTAATTCATTTCACTTTGGATATATGCAAGTGAGAAATAAATGAAAAGTTTTTACTCAAAACCTGAAGTTTGCGGCCTAATTATCATCTTTGAAAGTTGAATAATTTACAGAAAGCAAACTTTGGCCATTTTTTAAAAAGTGCTTTTGACATTTATGACAACAGGGCTTATGTCAGCATGCCTCTTCTGATAGTGCAGTTTGCTTGGTTTTACATTGTCAATTATAGTTCCACTTTCCTGCTAAGTCGATACAATTAGATTACTGCAGGGACTTCATTACAGCCACGGAGAGGCCAGCAGCTGAGCCATACATTTTCTTCCTATGAAGCCAGCACTACTAAACAGTTTTTGGAGCAATGGTCTACCAAGGGGCAATAAATGCTGCGCTCTTAAATACCGTTATGCCACGATGTCATCTGATCAAAGATAACAATGATATTAAAACTTGTTAGTGCAATGGAAATTTCATTTTTCCCATTAGTCTGATTTGGGAAGATTACTACAAGTAGCTTGTTTTGCACTTATTCACTTAAACATAATTAAGAGTATATTATCTTCAGGTCTTAGATTGCTAGTGTGAAATTTGATAGGGTTAAAATAGATGGATCTCGGACATGGTTCCGAATAACAAATCTGTAACAAGGAAGAATGATGATACATTCTTCTGGATTAAATTATTGGCACATTACAATACCGATTTCAGAACTAAATGTTTCATCTTATTCTGATCTATCCCAGTATTCCCTCTCACCAACATAGCATAAAGTATTATGTTAGGATTCATATTTAGAATTATACTTCAAATTGGCATACTAAGTGATCTCTTTCTTTCTTAATTATACAAGCTTTATCTCTTCTGGGTTTTATGCTCTATTTTCTGCCATCTGCCTTGGTATAATATATCTCATGCACATTATTGAGTCTTTAAAAACCTGGCATGTTGCACTACTTCCCTTATTCTAAAAAGCAACAAAATCTGTAAAAAGAAAAAAAAAATTAAAACACTTTCAGGTTATAGTGGTGACAGTAAAAGTATTTCCAAAGTGTTGGGAAATATTTTACATAAAAGAAAAGCTATAGTAGACAAAAGACAAAAAACCAAAAATTATATTGTCTCTGAGCAGCTACTCTATCTGGGAACATTAAACTATAGCATACTTTACAACGGGTTAGATTTCATACCCAGAGTCACTGTTTAAGTTTCCCACCTGCTAAAGCAAATACCATGCAATGGGTTAGCTAAAAAAAAGCAGGAAATTATTGGCTCTAAGTTTTAAGGCTAGAAGTCCAAAATCAAGATGTCATCAAGGGGATGCTTTCTCCCAGAAGATGGTGGTGGTAATCCTTGGTCCTTGGCTTTTCTGTCCTCTCCTGGCTTCCCTCTCTGGCTTTCTCTCTCTGTATGACCTTCCCCCTAAAGGTTTTCAATAGGATTAAGACACATCCTGACTCTGCTGGGCCACATCTTAAGAGAAGTAACCTCATCAAAAGGTCCTGTTTACAAGAGTTCACACCCATGGCTTGGATTAAGTTCAAGAACATATTTTTCTGGGGTACATAGCTCCAAACCACCACAGTCACAAGTGGATCCTTCAGAGAAACAGGCTGGATCTGGATACAAGTTTAATTATTTGATGGGGCAGTAGTTTTCAGATATGATTGTGCTTCAGAATCACCTGGAAAGCTTTAAAAAAGACAGATGGCTGGACCTCACCCCCTAATGTTGGCATGGGGCTCCAAGAATTTGGACAATTCTGGGATGGTGCTGACACTGCTGGTTCAGGTACTAGACTTTTAGAAACACTAATACAGTGGACAAAACATGGATCTCAAAAGATCTGGGTTCATATGATATTCCTTTCACATTCCAGCTATGCCATTCCTTAATTTCTGGGAACTTGCAGCTTCCTTTTAGCCCAAATGATCTAATAGATGATCAAATGAGGAAAAAAATCAGAAATGCCTGCTCATTATAAAATACTATGAAAATATAACTAAAATTATTAAAAACCAGCACTTTATACCTATGTTTATGTTACTTAATACTCCAGATGGTTTTCTCTAAATGGTATAATACCTACTCATTTACCATTTTTTAAGCTTTCCATATGCTCTTTTCAAAGTACATTTTTGGTTACTTTTCAAAAAAAATATAGGAGCGTGTGTATGTGTGTGTGTGTGTGTGTGTGTGTGTGTGTAGGTTAAGGATTATGTGGACTCTGATAATTCAATATTTGCTGATTTGAGAGCTGGAAATCAGCTTGCTCCAACTTAAGCCTTTTGTCCTTCATTAATTTTGTGCATGCAAACTACAGGGACATTGTTGAACCTATACTGTTATAAATCATTGTTGAAAATTAATAGATGCTCAGTATGGAGAAAATGGTACATTTATTCTAGTTAGTAAATAAGATGTTTTTGTATTTTAGACTTTACTATAATAAATTATTTTGTAATACTTCACCTACTTTTGACTCCTTGCATCATAGAAGTGGCTTTATTTGCCTTCGAATTGCTTCCTAATTTATTATCACCTGAAAATTTTATTAACAGCAATAGTGATGATAAATAAAACTGGGATTAGTTCCACTCTTTCAAGTTCCCCACTAGGCTATTTTCTCTTGGAAAACTACTGTCATTAATTACTCTTTATTTAAAGCCCTCCAGGCAAGATTAAATACAAGTTATTATATGTCATTTCAAAATAGAAGTGAAATTTTTTAGGAAAATATACTAAATCTATCCTCGGAGTCCAGGTATATGCATCCACACCTGGGATATTCTCAAAACAAGTATCTGCCCATGTGTGTATGCACACTCACACTGAGATAAGTACACACAGCACATCCTGACAGGCAACTGGGAAGGGGACAGGAATTAATCCATTGGCAGAACTATAATTATGCAGCGTGTTTGATAGATTTAACAGTGAATTAAAAGCTGGTGGCTGCTTTCTTAGCTTCCACAGAGCTCCATCAATGAGTAGCTGGCTGACCTTGAGCAAATCCTCAGGCTTTTTTGCAGCCTCATCTCCCTTTTATAAAAATGAGGATATCAAAATGCTTAACTTCTAAAACCCCTTCCCCTTTAGCAGTCTATGATTTAGCCTCTGTAGAATGCCTTTAAAAGAAAATTAATAAGCCGAAAATTCCTTTCTATAATAACTTAAAGAGATAACAAGGGTAGAACCTCAATGAGCAGAAAATTAAATTGTCCTGATACTTCTAATCTTTTCAAACATGCAGCTCTGCTGTGTTAATAAGCAAATTTCCTAAACTCTATATCAGTTTGACTGAGGAAGAAATTTTAGGTTGTCTAGTAAGTAGGAAAAATAACAGACTTACTCAACATGGATGGAAAATGTGTGTTCAAGACCATGCAAGAGAAACAGGCAGCCACTGGCCCTCCATCTCATCAGCTTACAGTGCTCATTTATGAGAGAAATCAAATACGCCACCTCAGGACAGCTAGACAGATTGTGGGCTTTATCACATGTAGTATCTGTCATGATGATGGGTAAAAATACACTCTGCAGTATTTGTAAGCCATTCATTTTAATGAATTAATAGTCCCGAGGTGTTCCTTTATAACTGGCTTCCAGCAAAATATTGTACAGAGCCTCCCTAATTAGACAGGAGCTCTTGGTAGAGATGGAAGGTTTGCACTGACCTCCTTCTGCCCAGCACATAGGATGGTACCACCAAAAAACGTGTCCCAGAGCACATGGGGAGGAAAGAATGAATACATTTTGCATCTGAATATATTTGGTAAAAGATAATTTTACCATTGAATAATAAAAGGAATCCGGACTTTTAGCTAGGTTGACGCGCATTTGGAGGCACCAAATATATGTATATTTTATTTTAATGTTTCATAAATAGATTTTCACTATGGTTTAACTGACAATAAAATATTATAGAAATCTCTTGGAAATAAACTGCACATCATGTTTTCTTTGCAAATTAAACCAGATTATCCTTGGACTACTACAGTCATTGCAACAGCTTCAAAAGCACTATATGAATGGTTTGGAGGATCCTTGTTGTGTTTCAACTGAAAATAAATAGCCCAGAAGAAACTGTCAGCAACCTTTCAGAAACCCTGAAACCAAGTCATGTGTAATAGATTAGAGAGCTCAAAACAACTCATAGCTGACTCTGAATGCCTGAGGTCGTTTAATATTGTCCAGTATGACTGCATTTGGAAAAGTTAAACTGTAGGCAGCCACAAACTGCTATAAACATTCTTAGCTTCAACTATTTTTAGAATACGTTAAATGATTTTAAATCGAACAAGGTGCAATTGCACCCTCCTAGCAAAATCTGGCTTCATGACACATCTCATAGATTATTTCTTCAACCAAGGTATTCAGGACATTTTTTGAGAAAGCTTTGGTGCATGGCACCCGGAGGACATGAAAGAAGTTCAAGAATTTTAAAGTTTAAATTGAAAGAGAAAAATTACTAAGATAGTATGCCGTGTTTCCAAGAGTATAGTGGCATGAATAATTCAGTCAAAAGACACTTACAGACACAAGTTCCTTCCAGGGAAAATGAGCAGAGAAAATATGATTTACAGTGATTTCTCTTTCTTCCCTACAGGTTGACTCAATCACAAATACCATGAAGTATAACAGCAAAACTCTGTACAGAATCACATTTTGTTCTAACTTTAGTGGACTAGACTAACACAGTAAATGCACAAAACAAGGATTGCTTCTGCTACAACCATCTTTAGGTGTTTTTATATTATTTCCAATTATTCCTCACTGTAGATAATCTTTTGGAGAATATTTTTGAACATAAATCTTTGTCCGAACCAATAAATTTTTTAAGAGAAGTTATTGAAGATACGACAAAAGTTATGAACACATTTTTGCTAGATATTATTAAATTGATTTCCAAAAATATTATACAATGCTTGCCTCATATAAAAGTGCCTGTCTCATTGTACCTAGGTAAACACTGAGTTTTGTTATTTTAAATGTTTTCTTGACTTGTTAAATAATAATGTTTAGTTTATATGTTTTCAACTTAGATATTTTATTCATATATTAGGCATTTATACTGCTGCTCTGAATTTTCTGTTCAAATATGCTCATTTTACTAACTGAATTTAGTATTCTTCTAACCTCATTTAGTATTCTTCTTGTTAGTTTGTATATGCTCTTTAAGGATCGACATTCTGTCATTGTGTTACAAATATTCTCTTGGTTGCTATTTCCCTTTATATTCTGTGTCATTTTATTTATGTTCCTTGAAGCAGGTCTTTTAAAAGACCATTTCCCCCATCCCTCCTTGTTGCTATGTCTACAGAAGCCCAGGCCACGGGTCCTCATGATTTGAAGACTTTAGCCTCAGGCCCTCTCTCCCTCCCTGCTGCCTCCTCCATCACCACTCCGTAGTAATTCTTGACGATTTCAGTATCCACATAGATAAACTTTACAAGACCCTGTCCTCTCAGACCCTAGACCTCCTCTCCTCCAAGCATCTCTGTTCCACCTCACCTCATCCACAAGAACATCCTATACACAACACCTTGAACAATCCAGTGACTCAGCCAACAGCCCACCATTCGCTCATCCGCCTCCTCACCTCTCTTAGATGCAATGCCTAGCATTATGACTCCTTGCATGCAGCTCTGGTCTGTATCCTCAAGCCCCTTGCTCCTTTCTTGCTTTTCTTTTACTCAGCTGTCAGAAACACACCTGTAATTGAACCCAGGTCTCTGCCTTCTCATCACATGCGTTCTCACTGATGAATGGGGCTGTAGAAAGACACAGCGCCGTCCTGACTGGTCTCACCTCAATTTCATGTTTGCAAATCTCGTGTTGGCCTTTAGTGGTCCCATTACTTTCTCGTCAACCCACTTTTCTTCCCACCCAATGAGCATTTCACATCAGTTTACCCCCACTTTAAATCTCCACCTCTTTCTTGCCCTCGTTCTTAAGAGAGAACATCAAATCAGGCAGAGGAAAGCTCTCCAATTCTCGCCCGAGTAGACTTAGAGTCATATTTTCATCTACAAACATCAACTCTGTTATCCTTTCTAAAATGGATGAGTCATTTGTGCTCCTCTCTAGACAAACCCCTCTATTATTTTGTCTTACTAAAGAAGCTCTGACAACAGCCCGCCCTCCTGAATCCTCCCTTCCTGCAGGAGCTCCCTGTCATCTTATAAACATGGCAAATTGTCCCTAAATCAAAGACCCTCATCTCCAACTCTCCACATTGCCCGCAGCTACTACCTCATTTCTCCACCTCACTTCCAAGAGGGGGAAAAGAAACAAGCAACAAACCTCAAGAAAAATGTTTATTCTTGCAGTCTATACATTTATTATTATTAGAAGAGTCATAGTCTTACAGAAGCATCATGCATCACTCACCCACGGTTTTCCCTTATTGGCAGTTTGCATTAGCTTGGTATCAATGCTACAATTCATGAAACTGTATTATTATAATTATGCTATTAACTTTAGTGTACTGTTTACTTTGATTTACAGTTTTATGGGTTTGTGTGTTTGTTTGTGGTAAAATATACAACCTAAAATTTCCCTTTTGAAATAAAACATTCAGTGGGGTTAATTACATATGTAAATTTGTGTCACCATCCCCATCACCCACCACCAGATCTTTTCTTTAAAACCTCATTCCTATCAGGCTTGTATCCTGACCAACGGGAGTGGGGGAAGGAGGGCAAGCTATTCAAAAAGCCACCAGGGACTGATTGCCAAACCTCGTTTCACTCCATCCGGCAGTAGCATCTGACCCAGCCGATCAGTTATTCCTCCTTCACACAGTGTCTTTAGTTTCTGGGCACCTTTCTCCTGTGCCTCTCACCCCACTGCTCTGCAGCATCTTAGTAGCCTCACCTGCCCCCAAAGCCTTGAGTGCCCTGCAGCTGAATCCTTCTTCATTTCCCCATCTGTTTGTTTTAGTCACATATATATCCTGATGACTCATGAATGTAAATCTCCAGAATTCCTCTGAACTCTGGGATCTATGACTTCTGCTTGGATGAGGTGCCTACTCAACAACCTCACTGAGATCCACAACCACAGAGAAGAAGATGGGAATTTTATACCCTAGCATTAATCATTGGGCGGGGGGTGACCTCCCAGGCACTGCTCCAGAAGGCGGGTGCCCTTCAGCCAAGGTCATGCTCAAAGGATGATGCAGGTGCAATGTCTTAGCACTCAATAGCTACAAAACCCGGGGGTAAAGGGTAACAGACCACAGCAACAGGACCTTCTGCATCTGGAATGCACATGGGATGGTCATGTCAAGGATGTATATAAACATAAACATATGTAAACATACATAAACATATGTATGTATCTTTTTATATTAAAAGTGGTGTTGGACTTCCATGAAGATGAAAGAGAGGCATGGGACTCTCATCTCTCCCAAAAGAAGTGAGGACAGGCAGAACCATCCTGGAAAAAATCTTCTAGGGCTTAGGACAGCAGGGGAAGGCTGGACACCACCCAGAAGACTGAGGGGCAAAGAAAAGGGAAAAGAAAAAGAATCTTGATGGGAAAACTTTGTGAATAAAAGCTGCAGCTGCAGCTGCCAGTACCCATCCCCCCACCCTCAGAGCTGACAGCTTTGAGTTCTCTGGCCAGCAGCTATGACAGAGGGGGCCACAGGGGTCCACCTCCCCAGAAAAAGGGAGAGAGAGGATACAGCCTAAGGCTAATTCAGCTTTTGGCCAACAAATTTGCTCTGCTTTGTCCCATGAGACCTTCCAGGCCAGGTGGGGCTGTACCATGGTTTGCAGGAGACCAAAGAGAGCTGACACTTTCAAGCACCCTCCTTACTAACCGGGACTGGTGGTCAAAGTCGCAGAGGGGAGTGGAATTATTTCCTACCCAGGAAAAGGGGAGGTGTTGCCAGCAATGTTTGGAGAATAGCCTCTGAGAAAGTTTGATCTGTGAGGCTCTGAGCAGCCCTGGGGAAGGATCCTCCATCACACTGTTCCAGTCAGGGTTAAAGCAAACACAGTCTGACAGGGGCCTGAGGCGAGGGGTCCGCTGAAGAGCGCCATCCACTGGTAGACCAAGGAAGTGCAGGCAAAGAAAACAAATAAATAAATGAGGCTTTTGGGGGGCCTTAACAGCCTCTCTCCACAAGGTCTTTGAAAGTGGGTCTGCAACCCATTACTGGGTCCATGGTATGGATCTGAGCAACTAAATAGAGACAATCCTAAAGAGCTAGGACAGGATGAACCAAAGATCTAAGAACATCAGTAACACACAGACTCCGACCACTAAATCTCTATGCAAGAGAGAGAAATCAAGCATCCGAGTAAACTCAACATCATAATCAGATGCCTTAGACATCAGAAAAAAATTACAAACCATACCAAGAAAAAGAAACTTACGGCCCAAGCTAAGGAATATATCAAAGCCCCAGATGAGACACGGATTTGAGACAACTAATCAATGAGGTTCATACAAATCTCATAGTTCAATTCAATTAGTTGAAAGACAATATGATTAAAGACTTAAAGGCCATTAAGACGACACCGGGCAAAACAAATAAATGAAAATCATAAAAAAAAAATTTTTAAAAAGACAATGGGTGGTCACAAAGAAGAATTTGAAAACCTGAATAGAAAAATAACAGAGCTTATTGGGATGAAAACACATTAGAGGGATCAATTTAGCCAAAGATGTACAGGACCCATATGCAGAAAACAACAAAACAATGCTAAAAGAAATCAAAGAAAACCTAAACAAATGGAAAGACATTCTGTGATCATGGATTGGAAGACAAAATATCGTGAAGATGTCAATTCTACCCAAACTGATTTATAGATTCAATGCAATACCAATCAAAATTCCAACAGGGTAATTTACAGAAATAGAAAAGACAATTACCAAATTTATTTGGAAGGGAAAGTGCACCAAATAGCCAAAAGCATCCTTAAAAAGAAGAGTGATGTGGGAGAACGTTCACTGACTGACCTTGAAACACATTAAAAAGCTACACTGGTCAAAGCAGCATGATTTTGGCATAAAGAGAGACACATTGATCAGTGGAATAGAATTGAGAGCCCAGAAATAAACCCTCACCTCTATGGCCAACTGGTTTTTGACAAACCTACCAAGTCCATGTTAACAGGACAAAACAGTGCCTTCAACACATGGTACTGGGAGAACTGAATATCCATAACCAAAAGAATGAAAGAGGACCCGTATCTCACTCCCTGTATAAGAATCAAGTCAAAATGGATCAAAGACCTAAATATAAAAGCCAGGACCATAAAACTACTAGAAGACAATGTAGAGAAACATCTTCAAGATCTTGAGGTAGGTGGTGGTTTCTTGGATTTTATACCCAAAGCCTGAGCAACAAAAGAAAAAATAGATAAATGGGACCTCCTCAAAATTTAACACTTTTGTACCTGAAAGGGCTTTGCCAAAAGGGTGAAAAGGCAGCTGATTCAATGGGAGAAAATAGTTGGAAATCACATATCTGATAAGGGTTTAATATCCACAATTTGTCAAGAGATTCTGTAGCTCAGCAATAAAAAGAACATAACCTGATTTTAAAAATGGGCAAAAGACTTGAACAGACATTTGATCAAAGAAGAAATACAAATGGTGAAAGAAACACATGAAAAAATGTTCAGCATCACTAGTGATTAGGGAAATGCAAATCAAAGCTACAATGAGATCATTTCACACCTATTAGAATGACCACTATTAAAAAGACAAAACACTACAAGTGTTGGAGAGGATGTGGAGAGATAGGAATGCTTATTGGAGGGAATGTAGAATGGTCTAGCCACTATGGAGCACTGTTTGACATTTCCTAAAGAAGTCGAATATAGATTTGACATGACCCAGTCATACTACTACTAGGTATTTACTCAGAACCGAGAGCAGTGACATGAACAGACATCTGCATACTGATGTTCATAGAGGCGTTATTCACAACTGCAAAAGACAGAAACAATCCAGGTGTCCATCAACTGATGAATGGATGAACATTATATGTTCGTGTATACATATAATGGAATATTATGCAGGAATAAGAAGAAATGAAGTCGTGAAGCATATGACAACATGGATGAACCTGGAGGACATTATGTTGAGTGAAGCAAGCCAGACACAAAAGGACAAATACTGTATGATTGTGCCATTATGAAATAAATACATTGTGCAAACACATCAAGTTAATAACTAGAATATAGGTCACCAGAAAATAGAATGAGGGTAGAGAATGGAAAGCTGAGGTTTAATCTGTGCAGAATTGGTAAAAAAAAGATCGTGAATCATTGAAAATGTACAAAAATGGTGAAAGCAAAGCACATCATAATGTTTGTAACTAGCAGTGCTAATTATGGGTATGATAGTGGTTGAAAGGGAAAGTCTAAGGTCATTTATATTAATAGAAGGAAAAGCAAAAAATGTAAAATGGGACCGTACAGCATAGTGAAACCACATGTGAAATATGAGTATGGGTAATATTGCATATATAAGACTGTTTTTCTTTGAAACAAAACAAATGGATTAATGATACATGATGTTAATATAAGGCAAAAATACAACCAAAGCAAACTGTGGACAATAGTATACAGCAAGATATTAACAATCTTGCATTAAGGATAAAAAAAAAAAAAAAAATTATACTAAGTGAAAGAAACTA